>RJWJ010002780.1:0-94942 GCA_004363605.1 Indri indri | reverse complement strand
ATTCGTGAGACCAGTTAGGAAAGAGTTCAAATAGAAGATGGTGGTGATTTTGACCAAGGAGGGAGACAGAGGAGAAGGAAAGAACTGAACAAACCTTTCTATTTTTGGGGTAGTAAGGGTGGTAGAGAGTAACTGTTTAGAATTTTTTGTATCCTAGGCAATATATAAGTGCTTCCTAATAAAATTGTATCATTACATGATTTCCTTCAAGTTAACAGTATGTAGGTTACTATAATGTTTTGCTGTTTGGGATGTTTACAATTCTTTCCATAAGCTTTGAAAGAAGTGGATTTGTTTTAATTTGTGATATTTTTTACAAAGTTGATAAGCTTCAAGTATTTCTCTTTCTCCTCACCCTCTCCTCCACGCCAACGTGCACATGTACTCAATTTAAATAAACATTTTTCATGATTCTTTGACTTTTTGTACTGTTAATCTCTTGAATCGCCATGACTTTCAGTGGTAATGTTGGTAGTAGAAAGAAGAGTTAATTAATGAGAAGAAAATCAAGTCATTGGTCATTTAACTCTAGTGTTTGTTGCCATGTATTCATATTAGAAAAAATGATAAAGTTTTATTTTCTTCTTTTCACTGATTGTTTGCTTTTCTGACTCAGCTGCCTGGTAAAAACAACAGCTAATTAAAGATGATTAGTTCTCTGACATTTTGAGTTAAGATTTATTTTATAAATTATCCATGATTGTGTTACACTGTGTACTTGGCAAAAACGTTTGTCTTTTAAAGCAATAGCCAAGGTAAATTAATTCAAAGCCATAAGATTCTGTTTCCTTGAGGCACCCAGTATAAACAAATTATCACATGAAAACATGGTCTATGCATATGTGGTACACGTTTACCATAGGATTATAGTCTTGTACAACATCTCTGAGAATGTTTCATTCTCCATGACCAAGTCATTTCTTTTTCTATTTTCAATTGGCAAAACTCCTACTCATCCTTCTAAATGGTTCAGCTAAAAGGAATCTACTTAGCTAAAATGGCTCCTCTTCAGTGACGCTGTCTGATGAACTTGCCCTAGAGGAGAACATTGATAAACGTACACTGGTAGCTACATAAACAGTGATTTGCAGAGGGGTCTGACAACATGTTAAATGTGAGAGTATAAGTGTCAATAGCTTTTCAAATTTCACTGAAAATTTCATCTTGGGAAATACTACCGATTAATATTTTTCCCCAAAATGTTATAAGTCAGAGAATGTGAACTATTGGAAAATATGTGGATTGGTGAGAATTTTTACTCTGATGATGGAAATGTAAATTGATTCACTCTCCTGGAAAACCATATGGCAATATCTCATTAAGTTGAAAATGTCCATAGTCTCTGACCCAGTATTTGGCCCCTAGGTAAATACCCCAATGCACAGGTAACCAGGTGAAATATATAATGGCATTCATATTTATAGCAGCACCAAAACCCTTCACATGTTTTTCAACAAAATAATAGCTGAGTAAATTATGGTATCTTCTTTCAAAGAACGTCTATTGAACAGTGAAACTGATTGAACTACATTTACGTGCATTAAAAATGGATAAATCTTGTTAATACAATCTTGAGAAAAAGCAAGTTGTAGAAAAAATGCAAACAGTACAATTTCAGTTTTTACAGTTCAAATATATATATATATATATATATATATATATATATATATATGTAAAACTAAACAAGTACAGTAGTCCTCACCTATCCATGGGAGCTACATTGCAAAATCACTAGAGGATGCCTGAAGCCAGGAATAGTACTGAACCCTGTATGTTAATATGTAAAATCCTATGTTTTTCCTATACGTCTATACCTCTGATAAAGTTTAATTTATAAACAAGGCACAGTAAGAGTTTAACAACAATAACAAATAATAAAATAGAACAATTATAACAATATACTGTAATAAAAGTTATGTGAATGTGGTTTCTCTCTCCCCCTTTCTCTCAAAATACTGTAATGTTTTTGGACTGTGGTTGACCACAGGTAACTGAAACCAGAGGAAGCAAAACTGTGGATAAGGGTGAGACTACTGTACTTGTTTAGGGATAGCAAGGGGATGGGAAACACAAAATTGAAGGTAGTAGTTACTTCTGGGCCTGAGGGAGGGACATGGGGAACACGTTGAACTCTTCCAAAGTATTGGTTATGTTCTGTTTCCTTAAAGTGGAGATCGACTATATGGGTATTCATTTAATTATTCCTTACATGTTATATACATGTTATATGCATTCCTTTATATGTAATATATCTTTAATAATTTTATTTAAGAAGGAAAAAATAGGCAACCACCCAGGGATATGTTTGAATTAGAGTTGAAATTTAGTCATCTGGGCTCCACTACTTTAAAATGTATGACTGCTCAGCCTTTTCTATTCTTTATGAAGAAATTGTATAACTTAGCAAATTCCAGTGTAAACATCATTAAAGAACATAAGAAATGTAATTAAAAGAACAAGCTATCATTAAGAAGGCTTCATGTTTGCAGATTGATGGTGCTAATAATATAAAACCTCTTTGGGAAAAAGCCATCTGAAAAATTGGCATATTTTCTGGTTAGCAATGAAAATAGATATTATTTATAAGCAATTAATAAAATTAACATTAACTACCAGTGCCAGAAAGCTGTGGAATACTTAGAGAAACATGACCCATTAATTTCGGTTGCTGCCTCTGCTGGTTCGGAGCGAAGTCAGGGAAACAGAAACCACGCTTACGATTTCAGTAGAAGTAATTTAACATAGAGAATTAAGTTAACACATGCTGCAGAATTTAAAAAGCCAAAAGGGAATGCTGAAGTGAACGTAGGAAGCAGCTGCCACCCATAGGGCCAGGGGAATGAAGCGAAGAGGTTGGGGTGAGCAAAGAACCCAGAACTTGGAGCGCCCTATGGGGCTTGAGCACAGCCCTCTGAGGAGAGGGTGTCGCTGCTGCAGAGTGTGGGAGAAGGGGGTGTGCCCTGAAGAGCTGGGACTGAGGAGCTGAGAGGTGGACTGGGAAGTTGGAGGAGGGGTTCTGCTTGGCTGTACCGGTACGTTTTAAGGGTGCAGTGATACTGGATTTGGGTGTGTGGAAACAAGCCAGGAACTGTGGCCACCCACTGACCTGTGGAGATGAGAGGTGTCTGGGAGGTTTGCTTAAGAGAGGAGCAAATTTCTTCAGCCTTTTTCTTCTTTTTCCTCGCCCCTCCAACCCCTCCCACCCCCGCTTTCCCCTTCCTAGAGGAACCTGTCGGGAAGCCCGGTGGCAAAGGAGAAAGATGGTTCTCTGAGTCCCCCAGGCCCCTAGTGCAAAAAAGCCATCTTGAAGCTAAGAGACAATATCTTAATAAATGACATACTGTTTATGGATTTTATTCTTTAACTTCAGATTATTGACTTACATTATTCTTAAGGTGGTTCCATCCATCTTTTGTATGGCTCTCAATGTTAAGAATACATGGAAGAGATTTATAACTTTTGGAGATATGTAAGCCACACTGTACCCTTCTTTTCCCAGTGAACATGTGTTCGTGTTTTCTTCTCACTGTAGTTCTTACATCGTTGCTTTCTAGACAGCATCAAAGATGATGATGTTCATTTCCCAAAGTTGAGTGGAAAAAAATCAGAACACAGGAAGTATGGAAGAGTCTGATCACCGTTCAGTGCAGTAGAACAATGTTTTCCCTGCTTAAGTAGCACATTTGAGATAATAAATCCCCCATGTCTTATTTGGTTTTGACAATATTTGACTTATTGTTACCTCTGTTGTCTCCATGACTCTGGGGTCATTCTTATCCAGGCCTTTGCCACCTTTCTGTGCTATGTGTGGTCTTTGTGTCACAAAGTGTACAACTTTGCATGCATATCTGTTGGAATTCGTGGTTTCCAGTAAGCCCTATAATTTATCAAGAGCATCTAAACTCTTCTGTGTTCTAAAAGTTGAGACTTCACAGAAGTTAGAGCCATTTTTAATTAATACAAGTAAAAAAATAATAACAGTTAACATGTATTGAGACACTTCCAGAAGCATTGTGCACCCTGCACACATTAACCCTTGCACCAAACATGCTGGGCACAGCAGTCCTGTCTCCACATTGCAGATGAGAAAACCAAGGTTAGTGAGATTCAAGAACTTTTCCAAGTCTCCAGTTAATGGATGGTAGATGAGCAGTTCAAATAAAATCCTACCACTTCCAAAGCCTGGTTTCCTGACTGTGATGGTGTGCTGCCTCACTGTTTGATTTTATAAAAGTGGTTTCTTGATCCAGGTTAACAGACAAATTAAATGATGTCTAAAGATACTAGTTATAAACCCCTAGGAGCCCTAAAGGTATTTTATCACTTTCCATAAAATTTCCCTCTTACAACCATGTTGATAAATTGCTTTGAATTCCTAAAATATTTTTAAATGTTTAAGTCAGTGTTACTACTCTTTTTCTTTTGAGATGTGTTTAGTAGACTTTGAAGCTTCCCCAAACTTAAAACCCATAAATCCCCGAATAAGTCCTCGATTTCTTTTCAATTCTTTCTAGCACTGTTCCTTTGAATGCAAGACAAGATGGTACCCCCTTCAGCATGCCAATAACTCACTCTGCATTTCAAACACTTCAGAATTTTCTCTTTCTTCGCATTGGTTCTCCCCTCCTTTTGCATGTATGTTTTTCTTCCTTTCTTGTTTTATGTGGTTCTTTTCATACCTCCTCCTTCATTGGCCTTTGAATTTAGGAAACTCAAATTGACCTATGAGCCTCAACATGTTACTTGGCTTTAAACATATCTTTTGTTAATTCTCTGTTCATAAACCCAAACTAGAAAATATTTCCATCCGGGAGTGGTCTGTCTTGAATTTTGATGTCCTAAGCACTGGACAAAATATTGTTTTATATCTTGAAAACAGATACATGAGTAAGAGGTTAGCTCATTGGGGAAAATACACTTTGTCATTAAGTATTTTTACATTCATAAACTAGTTTTATACTACAGTGGAACTCATTAGCAAGATGACGTTCCTAAAGCAAATGACAGCCACAGTTGCATCTGTTTCAGTTAGTCATTGAAGCTTGATTGTGTGGGTGTTTACTAAATTTTTTTATGTAGATGAACATCTTCTCTGGCAGTTACTCATTCCGGTTGTAGCATCATCGCCTATCAGAATTGGAAAATGATAGCAATCTGTAGTGGTGGTACTCCTCTAGAAATACTCAAGGAGCCTCTAACATTTCTAGGCTAGTCATAGATTCCAGCTTCAAGTCAGAATTTAATAACATTTTTGGGGACAGTCGATATAAAACCAGGCACCTGGCCAGTAATATCAAGATCTTGCATAGGCTTCAGTGACAGTCATTTACACCCCTGATAACATTAATTATCACCTAGTACTATAGGTATGTTCTTGCTATCTCTTTGGAAAATGTCAGAGGAGGCCGGGTGCTCACACCTGTAATCCCAGTGCTTTGGGAAGCTGAGGTGGGAGAACCACTTGAAACTAGGAGTTCGATACTAGCCTGAGCAACATAGCAAGACCACATCTTTAAAAAAAAATAAAGAAGTTAGCCAGGCATGGTGGTATGCACCTAGCTACTTGGGAGGCTGAGGTGAGAAGATTGCTTGAGCCCAGGAGTTTAATGCTGCAGTGTGCTAGGATCACGCCTGTGAGTAGTCACTGCACTCCTGCCTGGGTGACAGAGTGAGGCTGTCTCTTAAAAGAAATAAGAAAGAAAGAAAAAAAGAGAGAGGGAGGGAGGGACGGAGGGAGAGAAAGGGTCAAAGGGGGAAAGGGAAAGGAAAGAGCTTTTGCTTTGGCTAAGTTCCTACATATATACATTCAATATATTACGATACATTGTATAATATGTTTTATGGACATTCCTTTTATATTCTGGGCAAGGCACCATTTTATTCTAGAATGTAATCTTAAGGAATTTGTTTATACAAATACTAAACGTTATCTGTTTTGCTGTTTCTGTGTTTTGTTTTGATTTTTGCTTTCAAGCAGTGACATAGGGAGATTGGGTTTCCCCAAATCATTGTTCCAGTGCCCAATCACTAGCTCCGTGAGTATTGAGAGGCAGAGGGAAGACACAGGGCAACAGTTTGATGGCGCAGACTTAGCAGGTTTGACTCTGAAACCCAGTTGAGTCTGTGGTACCTACCACACAGCGTAGGTCCTGATTCTGATGTAGATAGCAGCTCCCCTGGTGGGCCGGTCCTGTGGTTTTTGTTCTGGGAGTCATTCCTGGAAACCAAATGTAGAGCCCAATCTCTCTGCACTTGCAACTATTTTGTAAGCATCTTGCTGCCTGCACTGATCTGCTTTAAGTAGCTACAGTGGCTTCTGTTTCCTAAAACAAAACCCAGAATCATGTACAAACTAGGCTTACATGGGAAACAACTGGGTTTTAGAAGAAGGCATTTTCTCTAATCATAGTCATTTCTTCTCCTTTATATCTGTTATGTGGCTTCCTTCATACTTGCTGAGGCATGTTCGTAGATGCCAGTGAAACCTTCTGGAAGCTCACAGAAAAGCAGTGACTCTAAACTCTGATTAACCTTGACTGAACTTGGAGACTTGTATAAATTACAGCTGATATATTCCAATTTTTCCCCTCCCCCCAAATAACCAGACTCCTAATGGTCATGGTTCATTCATTTCAGGGAGTGGCATGTGATGTCTCTGGTTTGGTTTGCCAGTGGTAAGGTGGGTTTGCTCTGCCCATGACATACCACTCTGTTGGATGGCATGGATGTATTGGAGCCCATTTTCCAGTCAGAATATCTGAGAGAATTTTTTTCTTCCTTTCCTCTGGCTGGATTTTCCTTTGTATTTGGAAACCTAATGCATGCTTTCCAATATTAGCCCTTTAACATGATATAAAATCTTTTTGGCTCAGAAAGGTCTTTAAATTAAACAAAAGTTGACATGATTGGAATTACTCAGTTATGCCAACAGTCTCCTAACAAACGTTTTTTAATATTTGGATTTGACTGTAATGCAAGTTTTCCAGGAACTCTATCTTTGTTCTGTTTTTAATAATGTTTCTAAATGACCCTTCAAGTTTGTGTGATTATAGTGTTTGGTATTTTAAAAAAAATTTACATAGTCCCATACCAATTTTGAAGATGATAAGTCATAGCCAAGATGATATGTTGTGCAACATGATGTACCACAGTTAAGAGAAGAATGGGGTCAGATCTTCTGAAGAAATTTCCTTATTCCTTATATATTTTCTTATCACATTGAACATATTCAATATAGTATTGAATATTTAAGAATATATATGAGAATATAACAATAGAATGGTAACATTCTATTTTTGTATTTATCCAACAGGCCTGCCCGCCTGCCTGCCTGCCTGCCTGCCTGCCCTCCTTCCTTCTTTCCTTCCTTTCCTGTCTTTTTTTTTTATATATATATAAAGAGATGGGTACTCACTCTGTTGCCCAGGCTGGAATGCAGTAGTGTGATCACAGTTCACTGCAGCCTCAAACTCCTGGGATCAAGTGATGCTCCTGCCTCACCCTCCCAAGTTATTGAGACTACAAGCATGAGCCACCAGGCTCAGCACCTCCCTTCTCAATATAGTAAAGCAACAACCACCTACAAATAATTGCACAGGTTTTATATCACGATAAAGAGATTTGGAAATTTGGATTGGGGTTTTGGTGCATTTTGCATAAGGCTTACATGGTGTTATACATCAGCCACTACTGGAGGCATAATAGCCAGACTAAGGAAAGTTCTGATCATGGGCATAGTGGAAAGCACTTTCTTTTATACAGGGTTTTAGTGCTTCCTTTGTATTTTAGACACAAGGCACATGGCGGTTGAATAGATTAGCCCTTGACTTCAAGAGATAGGTGCTATAATCAGAGACAAAGATACACAAACAAACAAATGCAGTGAGATGATGTCATTAACAGCTGTCATTTTTTTTTTTTTTTTTTGAGTACTTCCTAACAGCCAACTAGCTCAGTGCTTGGCACTTCAAGTTCAGCCTTTAGTTGGGGCTCAGATCATTTAAGTAACTAGCACAAGATTACATAGCTAGTAGTAGAACTAAACTTGGATCCAGATCTATTTTATCCAAAGCTTTGCTTTTATCCTATAGCATTCACACATGTTCAGTAGAAAAAGGAGATGCAAAGTTCAGGGGAAGATAAGGGGTAAGAGTATGTCAGGTGGGTGAATAGCATAGATAAGGCTCAGAGAAATTTGAGTAAGTATGACAATTTGCATATAAACAAGAAGTTCGCTATGATAGGAAGATAGTTAATTTATCCATTTGTTCCGCAGATAATTGTTGAATGTATATTGCCTGCCAAGGATTATTCTAAGCACCCGTAATACAGTGGACTGAGTACATGGAGATTGGTAGGACATGAGGTTAGAGAAGAAATCTGCCCTCCAAGAGAGCAGACTTGTTCTGTGACTAATCGTAAGACCTTAACTGTCAATGGTAGACTTAAATTTTTTTGTATTTTTTAATTGCACAATTAAATTATTCTGGATATATCTAGAATATTTGTAAAACAACCTCCAGCCATATCATTCTATGGAGGATACACTATAAGAGAGATACCCGCTCGGTATACAGTTGGGAACTCTAATAATCAGAGAAGCATGATAAGGAAAAAGCTGCCTGGCAGCCACATGAACGACCAGACACTGGACAGACATCTTCCGTGGCTTCTGGAAGAAGAGCTGGAGTTGAGATGAGGCAGAAGTTCTGGCAGAAACGACCTTCCATTTTTTTCTAGATCTGAAATTCTATTTGTTTCCCACTATGTACAGAAAATTCTGTAGGCTAAGGGGAAAAGATAGAAGTAATAGAAAAAAATAGTTTTATATGCATTTATGTTAAGACTACAGTTCATTTAGCTGAACTACAGTTGGGCCAAGGGCATTTATAAAGCAAAGGGAAAACTAATTGAAACCACAAAATATTAAGAAAAAACTGAGGGAAAATTATTATAGCATGCATTTTCTTATGTATTGAACATTCTCTTGCTTAAAAGTTACTGAGTAAAAATGAAGACCCAGAGAAATTTCAGTACCATTTAGAAGACTGTCACAGTCAGTCTGTGATCTCAGTCTGCTTCCCAAGCTACTGGAATCCTTCTTGAAGGCACCAGCCCCTTAGATGATTCAGCAAGTTCCTAAGATTAGGGTGTTCCTACAGTACCCTAGACTTCAAGACACTGTAGATAGCATCATGAAGAAAAGGGTGGTTATTATTTCCAGTTTATAATTTAATAAATAGGAAATGAAATAATTGTGACAAACAGTCAAAATGTTAATCTTGTCTGCCTCTGGCTTTTAAGCTTTGAGAATCAGACCAGAGGAGAGATTGGGTTTTATTTTTTTCCATGCTGGCCTGAGCTATTAGACATTAGGCTATTATTAGCATTTGACTTTTCTCATTGGGATTGAAAAATAATTAAAGACTGTGTGTTCTAGTAGAAGACAAGCTCCCCGGGGACAGAGGCTTGTCAGTTCTGTTCATGGCGGTGGCCAGAGCGCCTTAAGCAGTCCGTTGAATAGCAGATAGTCCATCAATGTCTCTGTCATGTGTGAATAGATTGGTTAGCAATTATAACAGAAACTGCTTAAAGACCTTTGGGAACATTTCTCCACCTGACTGTGCCAGAAATAATTCACTGAAATGGTAAGAGGGGCCGATAAATCTCGACCTCATTTCCTTTAAGTGATGCAACGTGTCTGCCTTACATTCAAGATCCTAACTTACACATTTTTAGAAAACTCTCGACATTATGACAGGATTAAGTATATCCTTATTATGCATCTGGAGACATTTTAAAAACCAGAATTTCTGGCTATATAGGGCTGTCATAAGGGATACAGCCCATAGGAAGTCGCCTGCAGCTGTCCTGTCATCCGACCCATCCCTTCCACATTTCTGGTAAGAGTCAGCTAGTTTCCGGCTACTTCCAGCGATGAAGTGCTCACCATCTCACAGGGCAGGCTGCTTCCCCACAGGAGTTCCCTAAACATCAGCCATCCCCTTGACGTAGAACCAGAATCTCGCTCTTACTTCTGCTCATTCAGCTTCCTCCTTCCTTGGGATCAACGCGGAGGATGTCGACACCCACTCATCCATGACACCCACTTCAGCACACTGAAAACAGCTACTGTATTTCATCTTAGACTTCTCTAGGCTGAACTCCACCTGCTGGTCTTGTAAAAACAATAGCAGCAATAGCTACTATTTTTGGTGTACCTGCTTATATATCCCAAGTTCAGTTTCAGGCATTTTATGCACATTTTGGCTCATCATCACGCTAATGTTAGAGATTTTATTACACTCACTGCTGGATGATGCAGCCAAGGTCCCAAGAGGTTAGGTAATTAGCCCCAACTCACAAGGCAAATTCATTTGATGGGTAAACTAGAATTTAAACCCTGTCTGCTAGATTCCAAAATCTAGAATGTTATTTCCACTTCAGTAGCTATTAATCCAGCCACTAACCCATCCAACAACAGCTGGTTGCCTGAGTCAAGCACTGTACCTACAAATGGAAGTAAGATGGATTTCCTCTCAGGTAGCTCAGTCTAGTGGAGCAGAAGAGACACAATTACAAATAACCTTAATAGAGTGAAGTAGCTGATATCGAATCCCACCTCCTCAGCTTATGAACTATGTAAATGTGGGCAGTCTCTTTGTACTTCATTTTTTTTCCTGATATAAAGCAAGCGATTAATAATCTACTTCAAAGGGTTTTATGAGGATTGAATGGGACAACACATGTAAGGCACTTAGAAACAGTCCCTGGCACATAGAAAGTACTCGGCGAATAACAGCTTTAACTCCGTATACACAGGATGTAGTGGGATAAGGGTCCTGTTTGGGCTTGAGTTATTTGGGTTAGGTGGTGGTGCCACCAACATAGGGAGACAAAGGGAGTTAGTAGGTAGCATGTTTAGAGAAGGCTGTGATGAATTGCGTATTGAAAATACTGAGTGTTTGATATTGGTGGACATTTACTATGTGACTCAGCAGCTTTGAGATACCTGGGCTAGGGATAAGGATTGGACAGTCACCAGCCTCCAGCCTGTGAGAGGTAACCTAGGCAGAGATGGGGCGCGAGGGGCCCATGGGCGAAGACAGCCTACGTGTGCCTACACCCAGCTTGGATTTTATTACTCCAAATTGTCATTTACGTTTGATGGGGAAAATGTATACTAACAGTGCAGCCTTCCCATGTTCCCCTGATTAGACAAGCTAATGACCCGGAGGGGGAAAAATAAGAGGAAAATACATCTTTATATGAGAAAGAAAATATATTAGAAGTGCGATTACAAAGTCTCCTTGGAGAATTGGCAACCTTGTCTTAAGAATTGCAGCGAGAGTATGTTTTCTTGCAACACACGTGTCTCTGTCCAAAGTTTTGTCTTCAAATATGTACTTTTCAGTTTCAGATTACTTCCTTTCTGGCTTATGTTTATTGCTGTCACCGTAATGGCAGACATTTCTTCAGAAACACTCTTAGAGATGCTTCTTAATTAACCCAAGAAGAATCCGTAGCAGGGAAAGAGAATAAACTTTGATGTTAGGTCAGGATTTCAATTATGAATTTGCTACTTATTGTCTGTGAACCTTTGAGCAAATTAGTGTCTTATTTGAGCCTTAACTTCCTCAGCTATAAACAGGGGTAATAATGTCTACTGGCTTATTTTAAGGATCAAGGTAAATAATGGATAAAAATGCATCTGTCATCTAATAGATGTGCTGTAATTATTGGTTGCTATACTAACATTACCACCAATGTTGTTATTTGTTATTTTTCAGGAATTTTGACTTCAGTTAGGAATAAATTTATATTAGAAGTCGATTGATAATGACGATGATAGAAAATTGTTATATATTGTATCGCTATGTGCCAGGCACTATTCTAACACTTTACATCTATTAACAGATTTGATCCTTATCACTGTGAAGTAGGCCTTAGTATCATCCCTGTTTTACAGATGAAGAGACTGAGGTTTAGACTTTAAGGAACTTGCTCAAATTACTGGTTTGGAAGTAATCAGACTGAGATTATAGACTACACAGAATTTCTTTTTACAGTCCTTTAATAGGATGTCTTGATCATAGGCTTCTTGCGCCAGTATTTGGATGTTTCCAAAATATGTATAGAACATATGCCAGTTAGAGTGGTTCAACCATTAGGTAATATGTTTTTAAGATTGAATGCTCCATTAACAGCGTGACACTCTAAACAATGTCTCTCTCTAATTTCAGCGTGTGAAGTTGAAGCGGAGAAAGTGTACCAGGTCTCCTCAAAAGAGCACATGCAGCCTTTCAAAGAAAACATGGAACAATTTATTATTCAAGGTAAATTTTGTAGAGATATGTTATGTTTTCCTCCTTTATCAGTAACAAGGTAGAAGACAATTTTTAAAAATTACACATTGGTTTAAAGGGGATTATTTTGACATTGCAGAAAAAAAGATTAAGTTTAATGATGAGTAACGGAATTGTGAGAGGCTACCAGTTAGCTAAACATGCTATTTTGTGGATAATACTCATTATTTATTTTTTGCCTCACAATAAATACATTAGATATTAGTTAAACTTGCTCATATTTATAAAGACATTTAAAAAGTTCTATGCTTTTTGTGGTAGAGAATTAGATATTCTTTTAAGTTTTAACTATGCTTATGACCTCAGTTCAATCTGGTATATATTTGGTTTGTCAAAATATTGTATCCAAAGAACAAAATATATTGATTTTTTTTTCAGGTCTTCAGAACATTATTTGCTATTTTTTAATAAGATACATTATTACCAATGGATATTTAACACTTTTCTTCCAGGGAGGTTAAAAACTTTATAAATATTATCTCATTGACTCCTCCTACATGCCTATAGGATCAACAGAGACGGAAAATTTTAGAAGATACTAAATAAACAATTTTTTTTAAAAAAGAAAAAATCTTTTAAAAGTCTTGCTGTTTGAAATTATCAAAACTTACAATTATATCAAGGCGTTTAGTACTCAAAATATTTCAGTTTTGGAATGTTACACTGAAGATCAGACTTGTGTCGTGCCATACCCTGGGAAAGTTCTTACTGCTTCAGGAATTCTTCTGGAGGCTGGCACAGCATGAGACCAAGGCCAAGTAGCACTCTGAAGACTGGCTCCATCCTCTGTTTGTTAGGTTTTTATAGATTGTTCAAGTGTCATTAACAATGATTTACAATGAATGAGTCATACTACAATTTGATCAACTGTTAAGCACAGCTTTTTTTTAGATGGGAAAATACGATTTAATCATTTACGAGAATCATGAAGATTGAAATAGAACTCTGGTCAGATTCATGAATCAAAATGATTGTCATTTTTGGATCCTGAGGTCCTCATGACTTAGAGTGGAAAATACACTCACTGATTCCTAAAAAGTCCTTTGGCCAAAATCATTAGTCCTGTAGTTATATATTAGAAGACCCTCTTAGTGGTGAATAAAACTATCCTGCTTTTTGCATCCAGTGGGGTTTTAGGATCAAGAATATGTAACTTTCAAAAAAATATATCTGTCACTTTAGAAAATAATATAGGTAAAAGCATGGAATGCTCATTTTGGGCTTGTGGGAAGAAAGGAGTTCTTAATCCTAGGACTTGCTCAAAAAAGTCAAGCAGTTTGCTGGGTTCCACAGCCAAAATGTAAACAAGCGTCACTCATATTGTTGCCCACATTATATGTGATTTATTATGTAATATTCTGAATCCATATTTTGTAGACCGGACATTGAGATTGTTTTTTTATAACTAAATCTTTGTTATTTTTTTCAATGAATAGCAAAATTACATTTTTCAATCCATTGCAATTTAAAAAATTGTGTTTTCAAACCACACATGGTCATCAATATATGATATCTTTGATAATTATTTATGATGATTCAAAGGGTGCGTAGAGTCCTTTAGAATTTGTCTAGTAGTTCACTCGTAGGGAAGACAGGATTGCCCAGTCATGCTAAATGGATGAGTATCTATTCAGATTTTAATGATCTTCCAGAAAGATCTTTTAACATCCTTGTTATGAAATTGATATTTAGCAATTTTTATACTTTTTATATTAAATGAAAACATCAGTGTTGTAAGAATACTAACCTATGTGCTATATTCTTATAAGTACTTCACCTTTTTGCCATTAAATTAAACGAGATGAGTCTTTCTTCGTGGCTCTTCTTCCACTAGTTTCAAGTGCCTTTTTATTTCTTCTCTGGTCCTGTTCAAGTGTTCTGTGTTTATTTGCTCATTATAACATTTTTTATAATTTGTTTAATTTTATATTTATATGCATTCGTGGGGCACAAGTGAAATTTTGTTCCACTGATGTATTGCACTGCGGTGGAGTCCGGGCCTTCCGTGCATCCGTCATAGGAGCAGCGCACATTGTACCCACCAGGCAACCTCCTGTCATGCACCTACCTGCCACCTCCCCCCCAACTCCAGTCCCCGCTGTTCATTATTCCACACTCTGCTTCCATGTGCACACATTATGTAGCTCCCACTTATAAGTAAAAACATGCAGTACTTATCTTTCTGTAGCTGAGTTGTTTTACTTGAGATAATGGCCTCCGGTCTCTCACCCATTCTTTCCCCTTTTTATCTATTACAGAAAATGCTCATGTGAATATTTGTGTTCACAACTCCTGGTGTACATGTGTATTCTCTCCTTGTGGTATAAACCTAGGAGAGGGTTTGCTGGGACACAGAATATATGAGTCTTCAGCCTCTGTGATAAAGCCAAAGTGTGTTATTGATAGGAAAGTAATTAGTTCCAATCTACATTCTACCGCCAGAATCCAATCATGTTAAATCCTTGGCAGCACTTGATTCTTAGATTTAATTCTTTTGACCCAATCTACTCTTTAAAATGGTATCCCATTGAAGTTTTAATTTGTATTTTCCTGATTATTTATAAGAAGTAGTGTATTTTCACGTTATTTATAGTTATTTATAGTTATTTTCTCTTCTATGGGATGCCTTTGTGAGTCCTTTGGCTGTTTTTCTAACGACTTGCCTGTCTTTTACTTATGGAGTTATTAGGGATTATATATTAGGGATTAGGGATTGTATTAGGGATTATATATTTAGAATATTAAAACATGGTCAGATAAATTGTTGCAAACACTTCTCCCATTCTGGAGCGTGTCTTTTCATTTTTCTTCTGCTGAGTGTTGATAAACAGAAGTTCATTATTTCTGTGTAGTGATATTAACCTTTTCCTTGATGGTGCGTAATTTTGGCTTGAAGAAATCCTTCCCTTCTACGAATTTATAAAGATAGTGCCCTTTATTTTCCTGTACAAATATCATAGTTTTGCTTTCACATTTAATCCTTCAGTGTATTTGGAATTGATTTTTGTCTATGATCTGCAATAGGAGTCAAATATAATTTTTTGTCATACAGATAATGGCATTTTAGTTGCTTAGTACCATGTAATGAATAAGCCACCTTTTCTCTAATATGCAGTGCCGTCTCTGTCATGGAGACATCTTCCATATATGTACGTGTGGTTTTCTTGGTTTTTCTCAGGTTTTCTCTCTACTTTTTTATTAGCCTCTTTCCATTATCTGTCCTCATAACAAAACCTGCTACCATCTTACTTACTGTAGCCTTCTAATGAATCTTGAGATGTGGAAAGGCTAGACTCCCGCCTCTTTAGGAGAATTATGCCTCTTTGTAATTTATTCTGCTATATAATTTTAGAATTAAGTTGTCAAGTTCCACCAAAATAAATCTATTAAGATTTTGACACAATTACATAGAGTCTGTAGATCAGACTGGGGAGAACTGACGTCTTTATGATATTGAGGCTTTCTATCTATGAGTATGGTATAGACTGGCATTTACTTGTATCTTCTTTAACGTCTGTCTAAAAAGTTTGAAATTTTATTGACGTCTTCACATTTTTCATAGATATATTCCTAAAGGCCTTATTTTTTGCTTACAATATATTTGTGAATTGCATTTACTGTTTTTGAAGATATATAAAATTCAAATAGCTATTATATAAAGATATTCTATCTTATAAACTTGCTAAACTCTTCTTAATATAATAATATGTGATTTTTTTAAGGTTTTCTTTGGAGATGTCATTGCAAATAACGACAGGGTTTTTTGTTTTTGTTGCTTTCTAGGTTTTTTTTTTTTGTCCTTCCATTTTTTTTTTCTAGCTGTGTTGCCTTGGCTGGTACCTGCAGTATAATATGGACAGAACGAGTGGAAATGTCATTTTGCAAAGGGTCATGATTAGAGCATTAGAAAGAATTATTTTGAGCATCTTTGTAAACAAATTACCACAAATTGATTGAAGATTTTCTTCTTATTTATTTTTTTCCTCTACTGCTTTGCAAGTTGTATTGTTTCTTTATTCTTTTAATATATACTATATACCTTTGTTATTTTGACACAGTTCTTTTTGTGTATTTTTAAGGTACCCACAGTGTTTTGATACACATATACCTAGTAACGTGATTACTATAGTCAAGCAAATGAGCATATCCCTCATTTCACATAGTTACCTTTGTGTGTGTGTGTGTGTGTGTGTGTGTGTGTGTGTGTGTGTGTGTGTGTGGTAAAAGTACTTACAATCTATTCTCTCAGCAGACTTTCAGTATGCAAAATAATGTTATGAACTATAGTCCTTATGTTGTACAATGGATCTCTGGGCTCATTTATGCTACATGATTGCAATTTTATACCCTTTATTCTCTACTTCCCTGTTTCCCCCAACCTCCCACCCTGTCTAGTCTGTTTCTGTGTATTCAAGTTGTTTGTTTGGTTGCTTTGGGGGGTTTTTTAAAATTTGTTTTTTTAGACTACCCATGTAAATGAGATAAAGCAACATTTTTCTTTCCGTTAAAATAATTCTTTAACAAAGTTTAACGTTGCTATTTTTACTTCCCTTTAAACAATACAGGTCCTTAGCATGTTTTAATACTAATCTCACCCATTTATTTGTATGCCATTCTTTTCCAGTGTTTTAGTTTCATTTTATGTTTTCTAAAACTCCTAAAATATAGAATTATTATCGTTTTATATATTCATTTTTCAGTTTAAATTTAACCAAATGCCATTTTCTTTGCATACCATTCCTTCGTATTATGCCTGCCTGCTAAGATTATTTTCCTTCTTTCTGAAGCACGCCCTTTACAAGTTACACTTTGTGTGGAAATATCTATTGTGCTTGTTTTTTAGAGATAGATTTGCTAATTATAAAATTCTGGGTTCAAAGTAAATTCCTTTCAGCCGTCTGGAGGCCTCTGATTCCTCTCTTTCCTTGCTACATTGACAACTCGACTTGGGTCCAATTTTTGTTTCTTTGTTTTTAATCTAAATTTTCTCTCAGGCTCTTTTATGTTTTTCTATTTCTCCATATGTTTGTTTTGGCTAATCATCAGGAGGCACTACCAACCAAAACTATTTTAAAATAAATTCTTGCCTTGCATGTTAGGATCACACGTTGTGCGTTGGGGCCCAGCGCCGCGTGATAGCCCATTTGGGGTAACGGTTTCTTATATGAGAGGGTTTCCCCTTCCACCCAGAGCCACTGGTGAGATGGACACATTTCCTCAATGTCTAGTTTAGTGAGGTGATGCTTTTCCGTTTCTTCTCTTAAGGTGTCTCTTTGGGTCCTTTGGAGGATTCTGGGCTGTTCGAAATTTTCCTGTGTGGCCTTTCAAACTAAAGTCCTAGGTCGCTGGGTTTAGCGATGCCCCAGGGGAGTGCTGGCTTACACCTCTTTGGAATCCTGCTCCTGTTTGTTTTTATGGCCTCAGAGAATTTTCGTTATTTTCTATCCAACTCAGCCATGCATTCAGTTTTACTTTAATCCAGCTTTTTTATGCACTTTGTTGTAAAAGTTTTTTGATAACTAGTCCTTAGTATTGTTGACAAAAGAAGTCTATCTTGTTTTTTTTCAATTAAAATATTTTTGAATTATGTTTGAGTACATTTGTTTAATAGCTTTAGAGTATTTCATTATAAAAAGTACCAAAACTTATTTGCTCATTTCTCTACTTATCAACCTTTTCTCTACAACATTGCATTAAAAAGAAAAAGATTACAGTGAATAAATGTGTATGTCTCACAATGCATGCTGGTACAGTACATTCCTAAATGCTGAGCTGCTGGGTCAGAAGCAATATGAGCCTTACTCCTGATGTCTCCTGTGTCCCTCCCAGCCTTCCCTCCCTCCCTCCCTGGTCTTTACTGAGTCCTAGGGCTTTCCTTCTTAATTCACTCCACTGGTTGCATTATCCCAGCTCCAAATCAGCTCGCTCTTTTCTTATGCTAACCTTCCTAACCTTCCTCATTTTTTTTTGTCACTGTCATTCTATTATGGGACAATCACCAATAACTCCTTAATAACCTGCAGTGCTCTGGAAAAGATTGAACTACGGCAGTATCAGGATTATTAAAGTGCATGAATGCTCAAACCAAACCTAGATATGTTTAAGATATAGAGCTAATAGGTTTTGAACTATATCAAATATCTAAAAAATATAGTTTAAAAATATCTCCTATTTGCCCTCCATGTTAGATAAGGCACTATTAACTGCATTTTTTTTTTTTTTTTTTTTTTTTTTTGATGGTTAAGTCTAAGCTTTTCTTCCTTAAGTCCTGGGCACTCAAATTCTGCCATGAAGATGACTCCTGACCAAATTGCTGTGTTCTTGTAGCAGAACCCTTCATGGCTGATGTGACACTTTCTAGTTTTTGGAAGAAAAGTCAGCTAGAAACTGAGTTCTTGACTAGCACTTTTAACATTTTAAAACTTTTTTGTTAAAGCAACTCTGGTGTAATGAAACCCAAGGGTCCACTTATTAGTTACTTAGGAAATACCAACATGCTGATTCAGAGGGAAATAGTCATAACTTAATAAATTTAAAATGACAAAGTTTTCTGGACACATATTCTCACTAGGTGTTACTTGGGCATTTGGACCACTGGGAACATAAGAATGGAGGGAGTGTGTTCATGCAGGATATCTCTGGTTACCTTTCTCTGCTCTGAAATTAAGCAACGCTTGCAAGCGATAGATCCATGGCATGATGGAGTGCGTGGGTACAGTTACCCCGCTCTGCTCTGCATGAATGAAATCTTACTGAGCATGCAAACTTATGAGAGAAGTCATCTAACCCAGGTGGCAAATGGTCTCATCTCATGTGCCCACTCCGGTAGATTGACAGTGGCTTTTTAGAGCCCTGTTTTGAGGATACTTCTTAGGTCTCACCTAGATTCTAGGGTTTGAAAGTAGTTAGTGATGTCTGTCACAGGATAGAAAGGGTTGAGTAGTAGCAAGTATTTTTCCTCCAGTTATTTCTTATTTTTTCCCTCCATAAATTAATTTTTTGTTTATTTATATAAGAAATACATTATATATTTCATATATATTGTATATAAGTTTATATATAAAGAATGTGTATAAAATTCAAGGAGTTTTATTATTATATATTCAAGGTAAAACAAACCTAATTCATTTCAGGAGGAAATTTTCTGTTTCTTTCATGATGTTTTTGAAAGCTTTAATATAGACATATCTTAGAGATATTCTAGGTTTGGTTTCAGACCACCACAATAACGTGAAGACTGCAGTAAAGCAAATCAAATTATTTGGTTTCGAAGTACATATAAAAGTCGTGTTTCCATTATACTGTAGTGTATTCAATGTGCCAGTAGCATTGTGTCTAAAAAAGGTATGTATCTTAATTAAAAAATACTTTATTGCTAAAAAATACTAATGATCCTCTGAGCCTTCAGCAAGTCACAATCCTTTTGCCGGCGAAGGGTCTTGCATCGACGTTGACAGCTGCTGATCGATTAGGGTGGTGGTTCTTGAAGGATGGGATGGCTGTGGCAATTTGTAAAATAAGACTACAGTGAGAGTTGCTGCATCGATTGGATCTTCCTTTTACAAAAATTTCTCACTAGATGCCATTTGATAACATTTTACCCACAATAGAACTTCTTTCAAAATTGGAGTCGGTCCTCTCAACCCCTGCTGCTGCTTTATCAACTAAGTTTATGTAATATTCCAAATCCTTTGAGGTCATTTCAGCAATGTTCACAGCATCTTCATCCCACGTAGATTATATCTCAAGAAACTGCTTTCTTTGCTCATCCATAAGAAGCAACTCCTAATCCATTCAAGTTTTGTCGTGAGATTGCAGCAATTTAGTCACATCTTCAGGCTCCACCTGTAATTCTAGTTCTCTTGCTCTTTCTACCATTTCTGTAGTTTTTTCCTCCAGTGAAGTCTCGAACCTCTCAAAGTCCTCCATGAAGGTTAGAATCAACTTCTTCCAAACTCCTCTTAAGGATGACATTTTGACCTCTTCCCATGAGTCACAATGTCCTTAATGGCATCTAGAAAGTGATTTTTACTGAGGTCCATCAGAGGAATTACTTTCTACAGCAGCTATAGCCTTACCAAATGTATTTCTTAAATAGGAAGACTTGAAAGGTGAAATTACTCCTTGACCCATGGGCTGCAGAATGGATGTTATATTAGCAGGCATGAAAACAACACTCATCTCCCTGTACATCTCTGTCAGAGCTCTTGGGTGACCAGGTGTGTTGTCAATGACTGGTAATATTTTGAAAGGAACTTTTTTCCTGAGTAGCAGGTCTCAACGGTGGGCTTAAAATATTCAGTAAACCATACTGTAAACAGATGTGCTGTCATCCAGGTTTTGTTGTTCCATTTATAGAGAATGGGCAGAGTAGATTTAGGATTTTCAGGATGGTAAATGAGCATTGGCTTCAGCTTAAAGTCACCAGCTGCATTAGCCCCTAACAAGAGAGTTTCCCTGTCCTTTGCAGCTTTGAAGACAAAGGCACTGACTCCTCCCTAGCTATGAAAATCCTGGACGGTATCTTCTTCCAACAGAAGGATGTTTCCTCTACATTGAAAATCTGTTGTTTAGTGTATCCACCTTCGTCAATAATCTTAACTAGATCTTCTGGGTAACTTGAGGCAGCTTCTCCGTCAGCACTTGCTGCTTCACCTCACACTAGGGAGATGGCTTCTTTCCTTAAACCTCATGAACCAACCTCCGCTAGCTTCAAACTTTTCTTGTGCAGCTTCCACACCTCTCTCAGCCTTCCCAGAAGTGAAGAGAGTGAGGGCCTTGCTCTGGATTAGGCTTTGGCTTGGAATGTTGTGGCTGGTTTGATCTTCTATCCAGACCACTCAAACTTTCTCCATATCAGCAGTAAAGCTGCTTTGCTTTCTTATCATATGTGTGTTCACTGAAAAAGCACCTTTAATTTCCTTCAGTAACTTTTCCTTTGCATTCACAGTTTGGCTGTTTGGGGCCAGAGGGCTACCTTTCATCCCATCTTGGCTTTCAGCATGCCTTTCTCCCTAAACTTAATTATGTCTGGCTTTTGATTTAAAGTGAAAGACGTGTGACTCATCCTTTCACATGAACACTTAGAGGGCATTGTAGGGTTATTAATTGGCCTGATTTCAATATTGTGTCTCAGTGATTAGGGGCATCTGAGGAGAGGAGGAAAGATAGGAAACACCCAAAGGGTGGAGCAGTCAGAACACAACACAACATTTATTGATTGGTTGCTATTTGATATTCCCGCAGTTCGTGGTGGTCCCCAAAGAGTTACAACAGTAACATCCAAGATTGCTGATCAGGGATCACCATAACAGATATAATAATAGCAATGCAAACGTTTGAAATATTACAAGAATTACCAAAATGTGACACAGAGACAAAGTGAGCACAAGCTATTGGAAAAATGGCGGCAAAAGACATGCCCCTCACAGGGTTGCCAGAAACCTTTAATTTGTGAACAGGCAATATCAGCAAAGCACGATAAAGTAAGGTATGCCTGTAATCAGATGTTTTCATCAAGTCAAAGAGGATAGTTACAAGACATACCAATAGCCCTAATAAAAATTATGGAAATGGTTTTTTTACTTAAACAATGGATTTAAGTGTATTTATTGTTACAAGCATTAAACAAAATACTTACTTTTTTTGGATTTTCCTATCCCATACATTTCCCAAGTTGAAACTTCAGAGGAATTCTTGGCTCTCTAGTTTTTTTGTTTTTTTTTTTCTCTACATTTTCCCTCACATATGTCTTCCTACTCTCCATTTGTGTCCCTTCCATATTATCATTCTTGCCTCTCAATATCCTATAAATACACAATTTTAATCTAAGTTTATTTACATTTTAAGTGGGTTTCTTCTAGAGAGCATATAGTTGAGCCTTACTTTTTTATCCAGTCTAACAATGCCTGCCTTTTAATTAAGGCACTGAGACTATTTAATGTAATTATCAATATGGATAGTTTTAATTCACCATCTGTACATTTGTCTACTGTTTATCCTATCTATTGTTTGCTTGCCTTTTCTCTTTCCACTTTCTCTTCCTTATTATGGCTTAGCTGAATATATTTTTTAGTACTGTTGGCCCTTCATACCTGTGGGTTGTGCATTTGTAGATTCAATCTAATGCAGATCAAAAATATTTTGGAAAAAAGAATGGTTGTGTCTGTACTGAACATATACAGACTTTTTTCCTTGTCATTATACCATAAACAATTATTTACATAGTGTTTACATTGTATTAGGTATTATAAGTAATCTAGAGATGATTTACCTATAGAGGAGGATGTGTGTAGGTTGCAAATACTATACCATTTTGTACAAGGGACTCAAGCATTTAGTGATCTTGGTATACACTGGGGGTCCTGGAACCGATCTCCCATGTATATTAAGGGACAACTGTATCCCATTTTATTTCTACCATTGGCTTATCTGCTGTATATCTTTGTTTTATGTTTTTAGTACTCGCTCTAGTGTTGTTCCTTTGATTTATCATAGTCTGTCTTCAAATATTATACAACTTCTCATATAAGTACTCTACAACTGTATACTTCCGTTTTCTCTCCTATTCTTTGTGCTATTGTTGTCATATATTTTACTTCTACATATTTTATAACGAAAACAGTATGTTGTTCCTAGTTTTTGCTAAGTCCATATCTTTTAAAGAAATTTTGAAATGAGAAAAACATATTTTATATTCATCCACATAATTAGTATATTCCATTCTTTTCATTCATTTATATTGATCTAAGTTTCCATTTGGTATCATTTTTATGATAATTTCCTTTAACATTTCTCATTGTGTGGATTTGCAAGTGTGAACTTTTAGCATTTAATTGCTTGAAAAAATGTTTATTTATTCCCCATTTTTGAAAGATGTCTTCACTGAATATAAAATTCTCAGTTGACAGTTTTTTTTCCTTTTCACATTATAAGATAATGTTCTTTTGTCTTCTGCTTGCATTATTTCTGATGAGAAATCTATATTAATTTTATGTTGCTGCTATAACAATTTACCATAAACTTGGTAGCTTAAAACAATACAAATTTTTTATCGTATAATTCTAGAGGTATGAAACCCAAAATGGACACACATCATGTTGTTAGTAGTAGTGTCTGTGTTCCTTCTGGGTCCTGTAGGTCATCCATTTCTTTGCCTGTTTCTGATTCTAGAGGCCACCCACCTTCCTTGATTTGTGGTTCCCATCTGTTTTCCAAGCCAGCAATAGTGGCCGATTGAGTTTTTTTCATGCTTTTATCACTCTGACATTGACTCTCCTACTGCCCTGTTTTGCTTATAAGGACCCTGTGATTACAGGGAATGGACCTGGATAATAAAGGATGACCTTCTCATCTCAAGGTCAGCTGTTTAGCAATCTTATTTCCATATGCAATTAAAATTCCGCCTTGCCATATAATATAACATATTCATAGATTATGGGGATTAGGACATGGGCATTTTTGGAGGGCCATTACGCTGCCTATCACAAAGGCTTTGGTAATTTTTTTGTCCCTTGTTACAAAATGTGTTCCTCCCACCCCCTAGCCAACCTCTGGCTGTTTTTAAAATTTTGTCATTATTGCTGGTTTTTAGGATTTTGATTATGATGTGCATTGTTATATGTGTATATATGTGTGTTTCTCTTGCTTGAGGTTAGTTGAACTCTTGGATCTAGGAGTTTATGATGTTTGTCAAATTGGGAAAACTTTTGGCCATTATTCCTTCAATGATTTTTCTCTCCCAGTCTCTCTCATTTTCTTCTAGGACTCCAATTGCACATTATGCTAGAATGTTTACTATTGTCACAAGGTCATCAAGGCTCTGTTAATTCTTGCAGTCTTTTCCTCTGTGTGGACAGCTTCAAGTTCATTGTTATTTTCTTCTGAAATGTGTGATCTCATATTATTTCCATCCAGTGAATTTTTTTTCATTTTAGATTCTGTATTTTCTGTCTCTACAACTTCCACTTGGTTCTTTTCTGTATCTTCCACTTTTCTCCTTATTATTTCATGTTTTATTAAAATATTTGACCATACTTATAAATGTTACTCCAGTATTAATACCCATATTTACTAGTTCATCTCTTTTTATTACTGGGTCTGTTTCTGTTGACTTATAGACATTGATTACATTTTCCTGATACTTTGTTGGTTTAGTAATTTTTTATTAAATACCAGACATTGTGAACATTATGACACTGAGTGTGTTGATTTTGTGTAATCCTTTAAAGAGCATGTGGCTTTGTTTAGGCAGATAAATAACGTGTGACTCAGTTGGATCCCTTTAAGTCCTGTTTTTAAGCTTTGCTTAGGCTAGTCCATGGTATCCTTCACACCAGTGACAATTCAGTCCTACTAATAAGATATTTGCCCATTGGGGTCTCCAATGACTACCCTATTATGGGTGGTCAACAACAGCTCTCCACAAAGGCTGTTTAGACTTCAAACCTCTCTTGACCCTGTAAAAGCTTTGGGAATTGTTCAGCTTATGTTTCCTAGGTGGTTTCTTGCTTGGACCTCTAAGTGTCATTTGCTTAATACTCAGCGAAACTTAGAGACCTCAATGCAGAAAAGATGTTTCTTTTAGCCACTTCAGTTTCCCTGAACTCCTATCTGTATTTCCTCAAGTCCACGTGACAGCTTGGCTTATTTGGGAACTCCCTTCCAGGGCCTACAATCTGGAAATTGCCTTCATACAGAAATCCAGGAAGATTGATGGGCGAAACAGAGATTAGAATTTAGTACTGCCTGCTATCCAATACATGAAAACTATTGTTTCATATGTTTTATCCAGTTTTCTAGTTAATTATAGCAGGAGGGTAAGTTTGGTTCTTGTCATTCAAGTGCAGATGTGGAAGTCTCTTTCCACTATTTTAAATTGAATACAGGACAGGCATGGTGGTTCATGCCTGTAATCCCAGTACTTTGGGAGGTCAAGGCAGGAGGATTACTTGAGGCCAGGAGTTCAAGACCAGCCTGGACAACATAGCAAGACCCCATATCTAAAAAAAATTTAAAATTTAGCCTGGCGTAGTGGTGCGTACCTGTGGTCCAAGCCACTCAGGAAGCTAGGCTGGAAGGATCGCTTGAGCCCAGGCATTGCAGCCTGGGTGACAGAGTGAAACCCTGCCCCATCCCCAATTAATTAATTAATTAAATACAATTTACTCTCCTTTGCTGTTATAATGTCACATCATAACAGGCTGGACCTGCCTCTGTGCAGAGCTTTTTTGCCAGCTATTTTCTGTTATATTTCTGATCTTGTCTCCTTTATAACTTTCTTCTTGACACCCTGGACTATAGCACACTTTTGTTTCTGCACCTTTTTTCCCACTTTTCCTTATTTACCCTCTCCAGTCCCTGCTTCTTTTTCCACTTAACTAAGGCGTGTTCATCATTTTAGTCCCAACTCAAATATATTGCCTTTGTCTTTTCCTTAGTGATTTCTCTCTCGGTAGGCACATGGGTGTTTCACTTAATTGTAATCATAACTAACTTGACAGCATTATGGCTTTGGAGTCAGATTGCATGAGCTTGAATCCTATCTCTTTCGTTTAATATTTCTGCTATGTTGGGCAAAGTTTTTAATTGCGACTTTCCTGATTGTAAATGGGAGTAGTTATAGTGCCTTTTTGTAGAGTTCTATTATTGTGGGTTATTATACGTAACGAATTAGAACAGTAATATCAACATCATCTCTATTAACATTTCCACTGAAACATCTCTGTAACATCAACATGCATGATTATTTGTGTATTTCTCTCCCCATCTGTCATTTTCTTGAAGCGGAATGCTATACAATATTTGCCTACATATGAGTCCCTAACAAAACATCCAAAACATATTGGACACTCAAATGTTTGTTGAAATACTGTAATGTTAAATTATGTGGCTTTTGTTTCTAGGATTGTAACATCCTAGCTTTTAAGCGTTGTTTTGGCAAGTAAATTTAGGAAGAAAAGAAAACACATCAGGAGAAATTTTTTTGATTTTCAGATTTTTATTTCAAGCAATTTTGGGTTTTGATATTTTGAATCCACAAGTTGGAGTTAGTAAGTATTGCCTTTAATATTGAAAGCTGTCTTAAAACATGGATTTGCATATTTTTAGATTAAGGCTCATAGAGATTTTGTTTCATTTGAAGTACCCTAATTTAAGTTCAGCTTAATCTGAGTAAGTGAGTATGTTTGCTTTCTCTTCTTCAACAGGGTTGTTTTTTCTTGGGAAAGGAATTGGCCCAAGGCATGTCTTAATTTTTATGCTACATTTGTGAAAGTCCACAAAATATTTGCTTAGCCTATAGGTGCAGTAGTATATAGCTTTTGGGTAGGATTTGGTATTAAAAAAAAAAAAAAAACAACTAGGTGGAGTTAACAATTTTCTAGTTGGAAAATTGTTCCAGTTCTTTTACCTTGTACTGTCTACAGTGTGTGAAACTCATGGGTATGTATCATGTTTCCCCATGTCTTTTCCACTTTGGGTTTAAAATAAAGATTTAGAAAGGAATTTCACAGAGGACTACTTCAATAAGTACATCAAGCTGGGTGATAATAGCACATGGCTTTCCTGGTTTTTAGGTTTGGCCAGAAGTCACATATATCAAATTTTTGAAGTATGCATCATTTTCTATTGAGTGTATAGTTCTAGAGTTTTTAATAGTAAGCACCTATGTGTTATGTTTGTATACATCTGTATTTCTTTTTTTTTTTCTTTTATTTCATTTCAGAATATTACAGGGGGACACAAATGGTATATATTTTCATGTCTAAAGTTGAAATAACCCTCAGTATTAAATAAAAGGTAGCTGTGAATTATTGCAAAGGCCAAGTTGTAATTTCATACCTCACGGATACTGTCTTTCTTCCTCCTAGGAGTATTCCACAGCATTTGTTTTATTGTCCTAAGAACGTTTGCGGCACAAAGGAGGGGGAAGCACTGGGACTTAGCTATTTCTTTTGTTAGCCAAGGAAAGATATTCCGATAGTCACAGCCTGTCTGACATGTATAATCTACCTAAATTTACTTGACTTTCAGTTCATTGTCAAAAGGAGGAGTGTCTCAAAACCCTCAAAACTAAAGCAATATATCTGCCGTTAAATGACAACTTTAAATGACTCAGAAGAAAGGCACTGCATCTGTCTAAAAAGTAACCCATACTGGCTGCACTTAAAAGCAACTGAAAATGCACAATCATAGCTAATTATAAACAAAAACTAGTTAACACTTTAAATAAAAGGAAAAATAGCGAAAAGATTTAGAGCCTAGACAAGCAGATGAAAGGGTTCTGAACTGCCTTCCATCTGATATTACTCAAATGCGACTCTGTCTCCAATTACCTGGGAATATGTGGTATTCCCTCGTGAAAGCTCAAGATCAGAAAGGGCGTCCGTTCCGTGCCTCTGCTGACTCACAGTCATTGGGAACAAGTTCAGCAGAAATATTTCACATTGCAAAAGAGTCTGGAGCCAGACAGCGACTACAGACACTAATCACTGGGTCCAATAGTAACTTAGTAGGACAGCAACCACCAGGAAATATCTGTGGAGGCAGAGATTTTGGAGGAGGAAGTATTAGCGTCCTGGGAGGAGACATCACCGAATGCCAAAGCGCTGAAACGGAACCGTGAAAATGCTATTTTTATCCTGTTGCATGTTCAATGGCATAAGACTGTCTGAGCCAATGGGCTCTGGTAGAATCAGACCTAAAAGGTTACTTATGCCCTAATCCTAAAATAAAGAAATAAATAGATGGAAAGAAGAGTAACCAAATAAATAAATGAAGGCTGCCTCCTAAAGAGTTCGTGTTTCCTTGATGGTATGGTTCCAAGCACAGGCTTTCTCTGCTTCAAATTGCAGATCTCTAGCACTTGAGATTTGTGGAGGGCGGGAGGAGTAAGGAGCAAAAGAGAATATCAACACTAAAACAACAGTTGCAATGTTCTGACTACTATCTAAGGCCCAGGTTGCCCTTGAGGGGCAGCAATTGACTGATCAACTTCTCTAAGGAGCTTTTTTTGTCCCTACAGTTCTAGGTCTGTTAAAATAAGAGTTACTGATATTCTCTGGAGATTGTCAGTACCAACCACTTTTTAATCTTGCCTTTTTTTTTATACCAGATCATCCTGTTCCTTCGCTTTAGTGTCAGCAGATAATCGATTGCTTTATTTCGCTCTCTGAATTCTCACCCCATTCCACTGCTAATTCTCATTTCAGTGTTTCAATCTCAGAACGTTTTCTTGGCAGTGGATCTCAAATGTCAAGATATGAATGGTCACCCATAGTATTTTTGGAATAAAAAGGTCTGCTTTAAAGGAGCATTAATTTTTTTTAAGATAAGTCATTTTATCTTTTAGATTTCAGCAGGTTCTCACTAAATATACCAAAAGTACTGTCTTCTCTCTTATAGCAACTTCATTTGCTGCTATGCCTTAAAAAAAAAAGAAGGCTAAGAAGCTATACGATAGCCAATGGAATTCTCCATTCTGTGCCTTTTAAAACAACTACACACATAGATAAATTAGAGAGAAAAAGAAAGAGAATCTATTAAATGTATTTTAGAGTTAGCTCCTGATTTTAAAAAGGTCTTGGACCATAATTTCTCTGTTAATACAAAGAGGCACCCTTATTTTAGCAAAGCGTGTGTTTAATTCTGCATCTGGATTTCATATAGAAGAATTAACAGGAAGATACGTGGTGTTCCTACAGTGCAAGACTTTTCACATTTTGGAAGCAACACATCCGCATCCTTTTTCGTAGTAATAACGATGTGTGTGGAAATAGACAGGAGGAGTACTAGTATGCAATAGGTGATCTACGCATTACATTGTTAAATCGTGAAACAACTCAATGAAAAAGAAATCATTGCCCTGATTTAATGATGAAGAAAACTTATTACACCGAAGTGATTAGCAGAGTTATTAAATCTACCACAATTTATTGGCTGAACTGGAATTCAACCCGAGCTTTGTCTGATTCTAAATGTCACAATCTAGCCCGAAACACTGGCCCTAGTGGGATCTGAAAATGAGAGACGGAGTGGTAAGAGCACCTTGCAAAGTGTAAAATTTTACCCCTGAAAAGTACAGCTTTTATGGTACGAGGTGTGGGGGAGGCAGCTGCTCCTAGAGATCCAGGAGGCCTGTGGGCCGTGGTGTGCACAGGAGTCCCGCAAATGCTTGTGTAGAAGCTGCTCAAGACTGGCTGGGAAGCTGTGGCACAGAGAGCCCAGGTGATCTGATGACAACGCGAAGAAGATCACTGCAAACCAAGCCTGCTGCCTATTTATCTATTTTAAATGTTTTTTAAGCTTTTCTCCAGTTACCCTGATTATGAATGACTTAGAAGTCTGCCATCCTCATTTGATATGTCAAAAAAGAAAAGAGCTATATACTCTAAAGAATGAGGAAATTAATCTTACTTGAAGTAGAAATTGAAATCTTTTATATATCTTTGCTTACATAATTAACATACTTTATTTTAATAAAGTTTATCGGTACCAGATTGTAAATATCTAGGAAACTGCTGCTAAAAGTTATGATGGCTTTCAAAGCTCTCACAAAACTGCCATTAGAAATTAATACGAAAGAATTTCTATATTTCTATAAAACATAGATCAGGAAATAAAATAATAAACAATAAGGTATTTATATTGCATGTAGAAAACCACTTTATTTTCTGTGTCACCATAAGCAAAGCCATGCTTTTGAAAATCTGTGCATGTTAACAGTGGTGGCACGCAGCCTATCAAAATTGTTACTCAGACCGAAAAACACAGCTGGTCTGAGATTTTATTCACGGCATGTAATTAGTTTGCGTGTTCCTTAAGTGAATGGCAGACTTATTTTATTCCAAACAATATCTTAATTTTCACTGATTAAATTACGTTTTATTCCAGCATGGTAGGTTCATCCTCACTATGGAAAACAACCACATCCTGCATTCGTCACTAAATTAACATCATAAGTGTGTTTAAAAGAATTTTGACAACAAAACATTGATGGTGCATTTATACGAGCAAGCATTTTGGAAAATGGTATCTCAGTGTTCCCCAAAACCAGAATTGCACCCCAACTTTTCAGAAAGTTTTTCCTAAAATTGCTATACAAAGGAAAGTCTGCTCGGTTCATTGAATTGTTGACTCTTCACTAAGAGCTGAAATGTGTACTCTAATGTACTTTCTTTGATCTCTCATTTGACTGTTTATCAAAGCTGATTACAGTTTGAATACACAAATCCCCTTAGCTTCAAAATCATGTAAAAATAATGGATAATAGAGCATTATTAAGTGTTTTCTGTTATTCCAATTTGTCTTTATGATTGTAATATGGCTGTTAGGTTTGGTGAGAGGGCCTGTTTTTATGTTTTGTTCCTTTGGCGTGAGAATCAATCTTCTGCCACATTGGATTAAAGTATTTTTTTCAGCCAAACTTGCTCATGCAATGAAGCAAGAGCTGTTTTGGTGCACATCAAAAGGAATCATTATGAACAAACGAAACTCACTTTATTCTACTCACCACAACTTGGGGGCTTATGCTTTTAGAAAAGCTGTATGTGTTTTCTTTATTGCATATAATGTTGGAATATATCAAAAATAGTAGTTGACTTACTCATATTTGTGTATATCATTTCAAAAATTTTAAGATCTTCCAGTCCAAAATTTTCAAAGGATATTTATCTGTTAAGTCCCTACTAATTATCGGTGGTACTATGCTAAATATTTTTTACATATTAGCAGATTAATCTGTTTGCCAAAGGTCACATGGCTAATTTTAGTGGCAGAATCAGTAATAAAATACAGTTCTCTGGCATCTCATTCTACTATAGTGTGTTTTTAAGTTTCACAAATCATTTACTTAAATCTTCTAAAATAGTCCAGAAATTCTTTCTTTCAATCACAGTCTCAATCTATATATTTTACAAATAACAAAACAAAAAAGACACGTGAAAGGCACTGGAAAAATATCCTTCCTGAAAATAGTGTGCATTGTGGTGCTTTGTTATTTTCCCTTAAACAAACTTTATGTGGTTCTAGAATTGTTTCTGGAAGCAAGTCATTTTTTTATGTTAGGCAACTCAGAGCAGATTTTTGTAAGACAATATATTCATGCTGGAGCCTTTTCAAAGTAAAACTATAGAACACTTATTCTGTTTTTTAATATGGTTAACAATTGACCTGTACGTTTATATAAACAGTCTGAAGTACAGAAAGGGAAAGGAAAGAAAGAAAAAAAAAAAATCTTTGCTGCCAGCTCAAATGATCCCTGTTAAATCCTGGAAATCCTGGCAAAAAGTGGCAGCGTAACACTCAGTTATGACTTTGCAGATACTGCACAGACCTTCGCAAAAACACTGTCTTGAGGTTGTAAAACATTAACCAGCCCACACTGTACTATTGTGTTTTAAGCAGTAATGGAGACACTGACAATTCCCAAGTGACTATGAGTTTTGTTTCATGCACAGTTCCAGTTTTTCATAATCAATTTTCCCTTTCCCTGTTCCACTTTACCTCCTAATTTCTTCAAGTGGCCACAAGTGTGACCCAAAGGGGAATGATTATAAGAATACAACTACTTTCACTAGTTCCAGGATATTTTTAATCTATTTTCTTTTCTTTTTGTCTTGTGATTTGCTCAGTGATTTTCAAAACGTGGGCCGCAAACCGTTAGTGAGTCATGAAATCAATTTAGCAGATCACAGCTAATGTTTTAAAATCTAATAGAATAGATTGAAAATATCAGAGAGCATTGCATGAAATGAAGGTATCTTTGAAACTTTCATGTCAAATATATACGTGTGGAGGTCGGTGAGGATGGGTAGGGGTGGAGTAATACATAAATTCCTAGAATGCTTACTTGTCAAAAAAAACTTGAAGTCACTGCTATACTTATTTTATATGAAGGAGTACCTATGTTATTTTAAGCAGTTTGAACTATTGATTTAATCTTCTTTCCCAGTTTTATCTTTGGGTTTGTGTCAGACTATCATTCTTTATTTTTAGACAAAAATGATAGCAAATAAATGGGTACATTATCACCTTCTCCCCTTTCAGAGCAGACCATGGTCTGTTCACCTGTGTTTGGGTGTGGAGGGCACTGTTGAAATGAGTTCCAAATTCTTACCATAACTGAGGAACATTATTACATGCCAGTTCTGTTTAGTTTTTTGACTTAGTGTTTGCACCTTTGCTTCAGGGAATTATTTTCAGCTAATTGTTAGCATTTGAATACTGACACATCTGATGTAACTATGAAATTAATGTTTTCTTTTTTCAGGTTAATATGAATGATTTAAAGAAATTATTTAGAATCTGAAATTTTTGATTGGTTATGGAACATATCTGTGTCTGTATAATAGGATCAATTTAATTAAAATTAAATTTAATCTTTTTAATCATATATCTGTGACATTTATAGATTTGAAATAAACTTCTGGTTGAAGTACATTAGAATTAATAATTAAAATTGTGTATTATTTAGGTCATATCTTGCTTGAGGTAGTGTAGCTGTTTATCATTCATCTCATATACTTTTCTTGCATTTTCAGCTAAAATTGACCAAGAGGCAGAGGAGAATTCATTGGTGGAGACCCATAAATGGTAAGAAATTACTTTTGTTTAATATATTTCTTCTCAGAATAGGCTTGTAAAATGCTTAGTATATTTCATCTGAAGGAAGCAATTATTAGTTCAATTTTTATTTTCAAGCATAAAACGGAAAGAAATCTAATAAAATGGTGTACTTTAATTTCGCAATGAATTTCTGAATTTTATTTTCGTGATGCTGAGTGATGTATAATTCTGTTCAATACCAAATCGTTGTGAATAGCTTAGCACCTTCTCTTTCAAATAGGGTTTAGGACTGTGGAAATACAAGAAAGAAGGAAAAGAGCAGGAACCTGTTTCAGAGTTTGGTTATGAAAAGCTATTGAATTTCTACCTTCAAAAGTAAAGTCTAGGTAAGAAGCCAAGAGCTTCCTCCGGCTGCACCTTCACTGCCAGAATTGAGACGTGGAATCGCGGGTGAACATAGAAAACTATCTCAGCAGTCTCTCTGCTTCTCTGCCTCAATTATTTCCTTTTCTCCCTTCTCTCTTATTAGTCAGAATTCTCTAGAAAAACAGAATCAATTGGATATCTACATAAATACATGCAGACACGCAGGCCTACCTCATTTTACTGTGCTCACTTTATCGTGCTTTGCAGATACTGCGTTTTTTGCAAATTGGGTTGTGGCAACATTTTCCCAACACTGTGTGCTCACTTCATGTGTCTGTGTCACATTTTGGTAATTTTTGCAATATTTCAAACTTTTTGAATATTATATCTGTTATGGCGATCTGTGATTAGTGATCTTTGATGTTACTATCGTAATTATTTTGGGGCACCATGAACTGCATGAATGTAAGATAGTGAACTTGATAAATGTGTGCGTTCCCATTGCTCCACTTACTGGTCATTCCCCCATCTCCCCCCTCTCCTGAGACCTCCCTATTCCCTGAGACACAACAGGAAAGTTGGCCAATTCATAACCCTACAGTGGCCTCTAAGTGTTCAAATGGAAGAAAGAGTACACATCTCTCACCTAAAGTCAAGAGCTAGATGTGATTAGGCCTTAGTGAGAAGGCATATTGAAAGCCAAGATAGGCTGTAAGGTAGGTAGGCCTCTTGCACCAAATAGTTAGCCAAGCTGTGAATGCAAAGGAGAAATTATCGAAGGAAATTAAAAGTGCTGTTTCGGTGAACACACATATGATAAGAAAGCAAAAGAGCCTTATTGCCGATATGGAGAAAGTCTGAGTGGTCTGGATAGAAGATCAAACCCTCCACAACATTCCCTTAAGCCAAAGCCTAATGCAGGGCAAGGCCTGAATTCTCCTCAATTATCTGAAGGCTGAGAGAGGTGTGGAAGCTGCACAAGAGAAGGTTGAAGCTAGCAGAGGTTGGTTCGTGAGGTTTAAGGAAAGAAGCTGACTCCCTTACATAAAAGTGTGAGGTGAAGCAGCAGATTTTCAACGCAGATGAGACATCCTTCTTTTGGAAGAAGTTGCCATCTAGAACTTTCATAACTAGAGGGGAAAAGTCAATGCCTGGCTTCAAAGCTTCAAAGGACAAACTGACTCTCTTGCTAGGGGCTAGTGCATCTGGTGACTTTAAGTTGAAGCCAGTGTTCATTTACCATTCTGAAAATCCTAGGGCCCTGAAGAATTATGCAAAATCCACTCTGCCTGTGCTCTATAAATGAAACAACAAAGCCAGGATGACAGCACATCTCTTTAAAGTATGGCTTACTGAATATTTTAAACCCACTCTTGAGACCTACTGCTCATCAGAAGAAAAGATTTCTTTCAAAATACTCAGGTGACCAGGTTCATTGTCAATGCACCTGGTCACCCAGGAGCTCTGATGAAGATGTACATGGAGATGAATGTTGTTTTCATGCCTGCTAATATAACATCCATTCTGCAGCCCATGGATCAAGGGGTAATTTCATCTTTCAAGTCTTCCTATTTAAGAAATACATTTGGTAAGGCCGTAGGTAGTGATTCCTCTGATGGATCTGGGCAATGTCAATTGAAACCTTCTGGAAAGGATTCACCATTCTAGATGCCAATAGGGACCTTTGTGATTCATGGGAGAGGGTCAAAATGTCATCATTAAGAAGAGTTTGGAAGAAGCTGATTCTAACCCTCATGGTTGACTTTGAGGGGTTCAAGACTTCAGTGGTGGAAGTAACTGCAGATATGGTAGAAACAGCATCCAAACTAGAACTAAAAGTAGAGCCTGGCAATACGACTGAATTGCTACAATCTCATGATAAAACTTAAATAGATGAGGAGTCGCATCTTATGGATGAGCAAAGAAAGTGGTTTCATAGACAAAGATTTAGAATATTACATAAACTTAGTTGATAAAGCAGTGGCAGGGTTTGAGAGGATTGACTCCAATTTTGAAAGAAGTTCTGTGGGTAAAGTACTATCAGGTAGCATTACATGGTACAGAGAAATGTTTTGTGAAAGGAAGAGTCAATCAATGAGGCATATTTCATTGCTGTCTTATTTTAAAAAATTGCCACAGCCACCCCAGCCTTCAGTAACCACCACCCTGATCAGTTCACGCCATCAATGTCAAAAAGATTATGAATCTCTGAAGACTTAGATGATCATTAGCATTTTTTAGCAACAAAGTGTTTGTTAATTAAAGTATGTACTTTGTATTTTGGACATAATGCAACTGTCCACTTAATAGACTACATGATAGTCTATTCTTATATGCTAAGAATTCATGTGACTCACTTTATTATAATATTCACTTTACTGAACCTAACCCACAACATCCACTGTATACCTGTTTTTGTGTGTATATATGTATGTTCATAGACACACACACACACACACACACACACGTAAAAACAGGTAGTCTTATTTTGAGGAATTAGCTCATGTGATTGTAGGAGTTTGCAAGTCTGAAATTAGCAGGGCAGGCTGGCAATTCCGGTAGGAGTTGATGTTGCAATCTTGAGTCTCAAAGAAGTCTGTAGACAGAATTCCTCTCCACTCAGGAACCTCAGTCTTAAGACCTTCCAACTAATTGGAAAAGGCCCAGCCATGTTATAAAGAGGGATCTGCTTTTCTCAAAGTCTACTGATTTAAATGTTAATCACTCCTAAAAAATGCCTTCTCAACAACATTCAGACTGGTGTTTGACCCAAAAATGGGCACCATGACGTAGCTAAATTGACACACAAAATTAACTATCACACTCTCTAAAGAGAAGTTTGACTATTCTTGAGGAAAAATGTTTTTTATAGAAGTTCTCTGGGCAGGCATGGTGGCTTACGCGTATAATCCTAGCACTCTGCGAGGCTGAGGCAGGAGGACTGCTTGAGCACAGGAGTTTGAGACCAACCTGAGCAAGAGTGAGACCCCATCTCTACTAAAAATAGAAAAATTAACTGCATGTGGTGGCACACACCTGTAGTCCCAGCTACTCGGGAGGCTAAGGCAGAAGAATCACTTGAGCCCAGGAGTTTGAGGTTGTAGCTATGATGATGCCACTGCACTCTACCTAGGGCAATAGAGCAAGTCTCTCTCTCAAAAAAAAAAAAAAAAAAAAAAGTTCTCTGCTATTACTTTAGTAGGCAAAATTCTTTACATTCTGTGAATAGATATCGTATATTTTATAGTTCTTGGGTTGATATAAAATATCATCTTAGGCAAATTGGTAAATAGAATTGTCCCATTTCTATGAGAAGAAAAAACTGAGACCTTAAATAATAACAAACATAAATTTCAGTTAGTTGCATGAAAAAATTACTGGCTAATGATAAAAGTCTTAGTAAAAGAGCCATCTTTTTACAATTAAATTCAAACGTAAAAGTAAGAATAATGATTCATATGAAACATTTGACATTTTTCCAAAGAAGTAAGTCTCTATACCGTTTTCTCAGTTGACCCGTGTAACCTGAGAAATAATCGGTAGTAATTCTATGCCGGAGGCCAGTGTCGTTCTGATCCCATAGCCTTTTGAGTCTGAATCCTGCCTCTCACATATGATAGCTCTATGACCTTAACACCAACATAATAGTATCTACTCTGTAGGTGAGAATTAAATGAAATAATCCCTGAAAGATGTTTAGTACTTAGTAAGTGATCAATAGATCATAATTGCTATATTATTTTCACATTCTTTTTATAATTAGTGATTATAAATGTTTAGTGGTAGAAATAGAAACCAGAGTTAGATTTCAGACTCAGGCCACATATTTGTTTTGTATTACTCACTGTCTCCATTGAATCCAGTACTGGGCAGCCGGTGTGGTTAATTAGCATAGATTTTGATATTGGATGTGTATTTCAGTACCTGCACCAAACTGCTGACACTGTGGTTCCAAGGACTTACCTCAACTTTTGAATCTGTGTCCTTACCTTTGAAAAAAGAGAAACAATGTCCACATTGTAAGTGTGATGATCAGTTCACAATAAGTAAATGAGTGAAATAGAGAGAGAGGGAGCACCGACCTCATAGAGGTTTTCAAAATTCCCTTCCCTTATGTTTCCCAAAATACCTGAGCATGGGAGACTGACTTCCAGCATGAACTCTCTTCCCAAGAACCAACCATTGAACTGGAGAAAACTATATAAAACAGTCATTTAACATTTCTAGAAACTGTTCTATAGGCATATAGAAAATGGAGAATCATTCATTCAAAAAAAACCTACTAAATCTTGGTAAGAAGAGTGAGAGTTTGTGGCATGTACATCACGGCCTGTCCCCTCCAACTCCGTTTTATAAGAGCTACTTCAGGAGCACTAATCCAGGCAGGTGTGGCCACGATGATGGCCACTCTCCCACTCGCCCGCCCAGGATGAGGCTGTGGTTTCCCCCTGGGTCAGCAGGCTGCCTGCGCTGCTCATCCCTCCGCCTCAGCTTATTGCAGAAGCCCTGCTCCAGACTAACCGTGCAGGTGTGAAGGGGCCCCCCATCCTCAACCTGGCCTCGATTTGTAGGGTGGAAGCTCTCTCTCAGGGGTAGCAGAGCAAGAAATCTGGGCCCTAATGCTCCCGCCCCAGGGTGGATATTCTATGCCAAGAGGGGCAAGCCACCCCAGCGCCTGCTTATAGTGCAGGAATGTCAGTGTGGGAGAAGTGGACCAGTGTCCCAAACCTAGCTTTAGCCCTTGTGCATGCGCACAGAAGTCCTGCCCAGAGACCTGCAGCTCTAGCTAAGAGGACTGATTGTATCTGGAACAGAGCAGGGAGAATTCCATGCCTAAGGGCTTTGTCCAAAACAATGGCGGTCTTGGTGGAGAGCAATCGAGAAGGCACCTGTAGTTCTGTGATCCAGCAGCAATAAACAAAATGGCAAAGCAATCAGAAGTTTAATGGAGAGAACAAGGGAAAAAGATAGCCAAGAAGATATCCAATCTGGGATTGCAAGTTAATCCCAGAGGCTAGGAAGGCTGTGTATAAGTGTACTAGACTGCACCCACTCTTGAGCCTCGGGCCAGGAGGTGGGGCAGACTTGGAAATGTTCCTAAAGCTGCGTAGGGATCCATCAACACACGTTATCAGCCTCACTGGCACTAAGGGCTTCAGCACAACCACTGACTGAACAATAAGCTATTCTGACCCAGGGCCAACTCTTAAGAAGCCAGGTTTAAAAGTAAAATCACATACATTCCTGCATATAGCCTATCTAATATCCACACAGTAAGTGTACCAGCATCAGCTGTGTCAACTGCTTCTCCTAGGGCTGTGTATGTGAGCAGGCAGAAACATTTCTGCCTGGGGTACTAAGGGCTTCCACTCGGCTGGGCTGGCTAGCGGCCTCCTCTCTGACTTTTGAGGGAATGGTGGACTTTGACCCAGATTCTAGAGTCCTAGGTCTCCTTTCCAACTGAGACCACCCCACTCTCAACAGAGGATCACCAAATGTGCTCTCTAACTATAAAAATTGTTTTAGGACCCAAGGGCTCAGTCTTTTACGGTGCTCCTCTTTGTGCTTGAATCGCCACCCCCCGCCCCCGCCACCACCAATAAAAATTGAAATAAAACACGTACATGTGTGTGCATGTACACACAGCCTCACTCCATTTCTCTCTAAATACTTCCGTTGTCTCAGCAAGGTCCCAAGGGGGAGAAGAGCCAGGAATATGTATTTAGGCATATATTTTTCCAGTCTTCCATCTCGCCTTTTATTTTTATTATAGTTATTATGTTCTATGTAGCATATTATTGTAAGCCAAATGAAATCCATTTTGGAGGTAAAGACGGTGCATAAACAAATTGCTTCCACTTGGTCTGCAGGTTTAAGTACCACAAACTGGGTCGCCTTCATCTTCCCGCCGTCCATTTGCCCGTTAACTGTGGGACACAGAATAGACAGGGACGTTTCAGTTGTGTGAATATCTCCTAGTCAAAGGAATTTTCTCATGAAGTTCTGTTTTTATCTCAGTGATGCTGTTATAGCTCAAGATGGTTTAGTTTTGCTTTATACCCTGTGGCAAGAGACCCAGTGACAAATTGGTGACAAATTTATGTGCTTTGACTTTTTAGAGATGGTTGAGTCATTTACAGATAATTATGATAGCTGGGTTGGGCTATCTGATGCCCTAAGGCTCAAAGGAGGCTTATACAGTGAGCAAAGAGCCTTTTCTGTACCAAAAGAGAAGTTTCCCACAGCTTTTGAGACAATTTAGCATTCCGTATGCTTACCAAGGTTATGGTGGAAGAACGCAGGACCGTGTGGTGGGCAGGACACTGACATTTCCTCTTAGCCCAGCTCCGCCACTCCAGAATTGCAGTTGGATAGACCATATAACGTGCCTGGGCCTCCACTGCATCATTTGTAAAAGGAATATAACCTGGCCCTTCCATCCTCTAGGGCTGCCGTAGGAATGGCATACTTTGTTCTTTGCAAAACTTCTCCACGTGTCACTTGTAAAAGGCCTTGCTGAAAAACTTACTCACGTGAAAATGTTTTGTAAGCTGCACACACACATTATCAGCTTGCTTTGAAAGGAAGTATACTCGTTTGTCTTTATGTTCTAATACATTTTTAAGAAGTCTTAGCCCTTAGTCGATTGAAATAGATACACTAAACTTGTATCAAGAATTAGGATAATTAGAATTATTTTCATCAATAAAAATATTCAAAAGAAACAAGGTTTAGTGTATTTTTTAAAGCAAGTCAAATCTCTTTTTATATTTCGTTTGTTGGCATAATAGTTTTTATGTACTAATTCTGTTTATTCACACATTTTTGCTATTAATCTGAAAAGTGGAACTTTGAGCTCCTATTTCACATGAACAAAAATATACAGCTTTTGAATAAATAGTTTGAATAAACTCTTCCGTTCTCCCAGAAAGTAAAGCAGCTGGACAGATGAGTCCTGAATCACACCCAGAACCCAAAGGCAAATCGAATGAACATAGTCTCATCTTCAGATGATTTCGCTGGGCAAGCCAAGCTATCATATTGTGTTACAGGATGGATTTCAGCAGAATGCGTTGGCTACGTCCCCACTGTTTGTGTTTATTTCAGCCTCTACTTTTATTTTATTTTTAATTAGCATACACGGCTTTCTTCAATTGTGGAAAAGTATCCCCGAAGCAAATATGATTGTTTTCATTTTCCCACAGAATTACTTAGTGTCTATGTCACCTCATAGGCAGAGAATGTAGCAATTTTGAATTTGTTCAATGTGTCCACTCCTTTACATTTAAAGAATAATGAAACCGGGACTTATGAAATAGACTTAACCCAACCACACTCTGAAATCTTTATGACTTCATCCATTATGGCTAGCTTTAAGTTTTTTCTTTGAATTTCTCCTTCTATTTCTTTATATTTCACAAGTAAAAACCATATTTTGGGGTGAAACTGATTTTTTGAAATAGAAAAAGAACAGATTTTAGAAACGCTGTTGCTTTTAGCTATCAGTTGCTTTAATTTCCCTAAATTTAATTCTGACATCAATAAAGCTGATGGAAATGATTAAAAGTAAAATTTTAATTATATTGCAACTATTACATTAGATAACTTACCTTTGTCAGCCCATTAAAGTGACATTCCGGACAAAGGAAATCAGGGAGAGAAAGGTGTAACCCTGAAACACCCTCCATGAGTAACGGCAAACAAAGTAATATGTATGTACCACTGTGACATTTTTAAAGGGATTTTTTTCTAGGAAGTTTGTGACTTTTCCTACAGATTAAAACATTTATTTTGAAGATGTTTGCATTTTTTGAGGGTCATATATGCTACTTAAATTTTTATGTAAAACTTTGTTTTTAAACATGTTTCAGAATAGAAGTATTTTCTTTTTCTCGAGGAGCTAAAGATAACTATTTTGTAACTAATCTTTTGATCGTACCCTTAGATGATAGTGTATTTGTTCAATAGGGAAGCAATTAGCATAGTTATAGAATTAATAACTAAATTAATGTTCTTTATTCTGACATTGGTAAAGATTTGACTTTTTGGTTTTAAAATATACTTAATGTACATATTATAGGATCTTTTCAAAAAATATTCTTAGTATACACTAGGTTTCCTCTCCTCCCTCGTTTCACTTAAATAATAGCAAAGGCAATTGGAAACAACCAGTAACAGAAGGCAAGAAATAGCAATGGAGGAAAGCACATTTGTGAAAGAGCTTTATGTCGCATATTTTGAAAAATAAATACTATTTCTGCATGTAATATTGCTTGAGTGGTATTTTACCAAAGCCAAGATTGCATAACAAATGAGTTGAAATGGAAAATTAATCTTTCATGCGAAATAGAGACACAAAAAAAGGAAAGAAAGAAAAAAGAATGTTGGTGCCAATGGTTTCATATCGTATATAGCTGTTCATTCGTCACGGGAGAGAAAATATTTAATCGGTCCTGAACTGATGCACACATACTTTATCATCTTTAGTGACTTTTAGAGTGTCAGTTTGTAAAGTGTTTATCCGAGGAATGGACTTCTGGCACATGGATAAAATGAAAAGTGAAATGTTTAGTTCATAATAGGCATATTTTCCAGAATCTTTCTGAGTAACTATCCAGAGATGAATAGAAAGACTACAGGTCTGTGTTTATCTGGCTTGTGCTGGCCGACCAGGCAGGCTCCAGCCTGGTATTAAAACTGAAGTGACATGGAATGTCTTTGCAAAAGCCCCAAACAATGACATCATTCCCTCAACATTATTGATAATGTAAAACAACAGTGGAGTTTTTAATTTCCCAATTTGGGTTTCTTAGTTAACTACTTCTGATCCTGCCGGAAGATTTACGGTGGTAAGTTTTGGATACAGTACTTTTCTTTGTACAGATGGGTTTTCTTCTGCGGCTGCATTACCTAGATTTTTAGGAAATCTGGTGACTTTTAACAGTGTGGGGATCTGTGACACCCTTTGCAGATTTTCTGGCCTTTGAAAATTATAAAAGGAATATTCTGAGGTGGCGGGGTCTCCTGAAATGTTCTTGTTTGTTAGCTTTAGTGTATTTAGAACGGAAGAACTTTAGGACTTTCTGCTTCAGGGAGTTTTAATATGTTTTTGTGCAGATTGGGATGATAAATGAAAGGAAAACATCAAAGAATGTTTGGCCTTTTAAAAAGTTTTGTTGTAAAAATGGAAGCTTTTCTGTTGTATAAAGTTGAGAAGATCTTTCCCACCTGAATATTTAAAAATATGTTTTGGCCTGGAGTAGAATAAACTGTCTCCAGAAGCTACGTTCTTCTCCCCATTAATGGAGGTTAGGACTCCTAAACTTTTGTCCCCTAGAATCAAAAAGAAGAGTAATGAAATCACGACATGTTTACTGGGGATTCTCAATCACTGTGTTCTTGAAATGCATGTAGTGTAGGGGCTAGAGAGGAAGAAGACAATGCAAGAAAGAAATGATGTGCTATTTTGTCCACTGTTTTGTATTTTTAAAAAATAGTATTAATAGGAAGGGTAAGGGTTAATAATTGAGGCTTCAGGTATATTTAACCATAGTAACATGATTCAAATTCATTAGCATTGTACAACTTGAGAAAACATGCTTCAAGCACAGAAGATATTCCAGAAAAACTAGTTAAATAAATATAGTCTAAGATCACTGTCAGAGGGAGGAAAAGATTTTTTTTTTTTTGGAGAGAATGAAAACATGAGAAAGTGAAGCAGTTATAGGTGATTTTATCTACATACACATTTTATGGGGCAAATTAGAACTCAGCTTTAAAAGAGTATCCTTAGAAGGTCTCTTGTGGTTACAAAGAGCCACATTAAATTAAGTTATACTCCAAAAAGCATTTTTTTTCTCAGAGGCCTCTAGAATGCAAGGCAGTTTTGCAGCCTCGGGAGGGAGGGGGGCGGATGAGGCAGCTCCGAGCACAGGGTCTCTGTCACGGTAAAGTGTAAAGTGCAGGATGCTATGGTTAGGATCCAGCTCTGGGAAACAATCTGGAGTTCAAATTCTAGTTGTAGCCCCCCCACCTCCCCCTTTTACTTTGGGAAAGTTATTGAAACCCTCTGTACCTCCATTTTCTCTTTTCTAAAATAAGGATAATAGAACAGTGCCTGGCACAGGGTAAGCACAGTATAATTGCTTGATATCATTTGTACTTGATGTTTATCACGGTGTCCTGCCACTGATGACTCAAGTCTGAATTTTCTCTATGAGTTTTATCGCTAATTCTCAAAGGGGTGAAACTAGTTGACTCCTAGACAGGCAACATGAGCTCATCAGAGACACCAGTTATCCCAGCCTGGGCTATGGGTGAGGCAAGTTTTCTAAAGTCAATGTAAGGAAAAAAAAAATAGTACATTGACTTTTTTGGAAGAAGGAAAGAGCTAGTGGAACACCATGGCTTACAGATATAGCCATCTTGAAAAGAGATGTTTTTGTATATATTGAGTGACCTTTTGTAAGTTGAATTTTTTTTCATTGTGAGAACTTTCATATCATAAAACTCTTTTATCATTTCATTTTCTGTTGCTGAATATTATATATATCAGAAGTGGGTAAACTTTAAAAGTAGCATGAAGAATATTTTTTTGACTAATTTGCTCACCATTTGTCTTAAAAGGCAATGTTGTTATGGACTTGGAGTTTTAGAAATTACAGCTACACTAAACTCTCAAACTGGTAATCAGAGTCGGAGGAGGGAAATAACTGCTTCAGTCTAGCACCATGGAAATCATGCATCTGTAGAGAGCATCGAGGAGGAAGATAGCAGCTATGTCCAGGTCTATAGCAGGCTAATTAATTTTTCTACTCCAGTTTCCTTCATTTGTTGTGAGAATTCAATGTGATCATGTAAATATTTTATTTAACACAGTAATTCAACGTGCAATAAGTGCACAATAAATGCCTATTTTTCCCCTAAAGCATATGCATTTTTCTGCTTTGATTCAAATAGCAATATGTTTCAAAAGTTCAAGGTTTTCCATAGCTCCTCTCCTGCCTCCTCCCCAAGCAGCATCAGCTCATCTGGGTGAGACCAAGGTCACACCCCCACTCCTGGTCACAGAGTCTCTGAAGGAGAAACATTAGCATGTTTGCAATGAAAATACATTCTAATCCCTCTGGTAATACTATGGCATAGAAACTTGCATCTATACTGATTTTTGAAAGAGAAAGGTTATTACTGGCACAGGAAACCCTAGATTAACACGAATAGATGTAGAATTTGCATGCTACTTCTAGAAAATTGCCAAGCCCTATTGTATGTTAGTTAACCCGCTAAAACAGTTGCCAAAGTGACTGGGGGTTATTTTAAATGTTATGAAAATATATTCTTACAAAATAATTCATAAAGTCTTTTTGTAGTTTTTGTTTGTTAACATCGTTAGTGATAAATCATGAATTTTTTCCTAGAAAAATTCATGCATTGATCAAGATTAATTGATTTGAGATCATTGTAATTAAGTTAAATAGATTGGGAATATTTGACATAGTTTTCAGAATTGGTCTAAAATATGTATGAGAAACTAGGCCAAAGGTTCTTGACTTACTTAGAGTCTAAGAATCTACCAGAAAGAGAACAGAGGACGAAAAAGGCAATAAGAACAACAGAGATCAGATAATTTTAGTAAAAAGTAAAAAATGGGGAGGGAGGGAATTAGAGACATGATAAAGACATCGTAGTAGCTACTCCCCCCCCACCCCCGCCCTTTGTTTTATTCTAGGGTGTTATCAGTGACTATCCCATAGATTGTCATATCCCAAGTTCTTATTTTGTAACCTGGAACTTAGACTTTACTATTTTAAAGATGATTTTCATTTCAAGCATTCAATGACAGTTGAAAGCATGGTTGAATATCGGTAGGATAGATACTTGGTAGTCATTTATTTAGAGACCCTAAAATATAGATTCATTAAAAATAAGAACCATAAAATTATTGTCATAATATTCAAGCTATACTCAAAGTACAGGTATAATCAAAAAAGAAAAAAAAATAAAACTCAGATTCTTGTGCTTCTCTTGAAAGGTCTCAGATTCTCCAGCGATATCTTAAGAAAAACACAGTGCAGTGTAGGTTGACACATTTTTAAAATCTGTGTTAAGGACCTTTAATTTCTATCCTTATTTATGAATATAAAATGTTCTCATATTTTTCAAAACTTATACAACTTGTCTTTCCTTTTCCCCTTTAGTCACATCCCATATGTTCCTGATTAGATAAGGATAAATTAAGATAATATTTCGAACCTCTCAACTTTATTTGAAATATGTGTTTTATCAACTCTGCTATTTAAGTGGCTAAGCCATGTTCTCAAATGTGAGGTTATAGAATTTCAACTTCATTTTTTAAAGCAGTCTCTATACTTAGGGTATATATTTGCATAAGACATTTTACATAGTGTTAAAAGTGCTTTTCATAAATAATGCTATAGAAAATTTTAAATTCTGTTTTAATAAATTATAAGGTTTGAATTCCTAATATAAGTACTTGGAGGGCATCTCTTCCCTGTCCTTTCCAGTAACATGTACATGCATAGTTATTTAGCACTGTAATATTTGTATAAACTCCGTAAATTATCCTGTGTTGTATTTTAATAGACATGCCCAGATAATAAAGAAAACAAGTAGCAAGATGTTAAATAGTAATAAGCATCTTTATTGCTAAATCTACAGTCAGTAAATATTATATTGAATTAGTGGCTTTTTAAAATAATTTGTGTATTTCAGGGTCAAAATGTACTAGGAGTATGAGGAAATGAATATCTGTGTAATTTTCACATTAAAATAAAAATCAGTAACCATAAATAACTACCCACTTAAATACTATTTTAACCAAAAGAACCTAATTTTAAAATTAAATGTCCAAATTCAAAACTTGGTAGCTTATTTCAGCTATAATGCTTAGTATTAGATTCTGAGTAAATTCAGCAAGGTTAATTATAAGATTATAGCACAGTGAGTAGAAGATGGAATATCTCCCAGGTAATAGTATATAAATCAGAAAAAAAATAATGTCGTTAGCTGGTATAAAAACAGGTGTGAAAAGATACTGGCATTTTTTTCTTTGATAATTTTTTAATTCCCTCCTGAGACATGAATTCAAGTCCCAGATCAGGAAGCCAAATACCACTGAAGGTCTTTTGCTTGAGATTCCTCAGTGGGTAAATCAATGACAGTGACAGCAGCAAAATTAAGATAATTTGAAATAATTGAAGCCAAGTTTTGACATTCAGAAGGGCAAAATCAACCTTAGGATGATGAAGTTCTGCTCGAAGCAGTTCTAGATTTCTGGATTTTCACCTCAGGTCATCAGCCAAATAAATTTCAAAAAGATTAAGGAAATAAATGTTAAAATTGAAACTGTAACTGGAAGGAAATATTGGGAAATTTTATAGGATTTAGAATGGGGAGCTTTCCCAGCATCATAGCCACAGGGTATTAACGTTTATTTCTGTTTCTGTCACTTATTTCTGAGTGATTCATCGTCTGTTGGTCTTTCCCTGCGTAACAAGTTGCAGAGGAAACACAGTAGTGAAGTCCGTTTAGGAAAGTTTCCCCAGCTTATTGTTATCCTCATGTTTTTTCACACATATGTTGCCTTCTCTAGTTCATCTCACTTTGTATTCATTTTTATTTCTTTGAAAGTTATAAGTGTAGACGTAGTTGAAAAAGTCAATTAGTACCACAAGGCTTGTAACAAAAAGCAGCAGCCTTCTGCCCGACCCATCCCTGTTCCCTCTCACGATTCTGTCAGCTGTTTCCACCAATATTTTCTACCATGTTTTTCAGTAATATAGTACTATTTCATTATTTATTAAGTTAGCCATTATCTATTAACTTACGATAATGATGGATGTGATTTTAACTCTTGCTTAGACCCTATCCTATTTCTTCTTTTTCAATCTCCTAACACATTTGTATTGCAATTTTTAGTTAGGAAGGTAGTCTAGGAAAAAAGTAATATAATATAAATACATATAATATTTTCAGACATGCAAGTTCTTAAAAATTTATTCTTCCCTCACACTTAATTGGTGGTTGATGCAGATGTAGAATCCTACTTGGAAATTATTTTCCCTTAGAGAATTGAAGACATTACTTCATTATTATCCTCTAGTCTTCAGAGCTGCTTTAAAAAAAAATTAATTGATTTTTTGTTTCTTATTTCACAATATTATGGGGGTACAACTCTTTGGTTACATAAATTGCCTTTGCACTGCCCAAAAAGCATGCCCATACCCCAGACAGCACGCACTGCATTCGTTAGGTGTGGATTTACCCATCCCTTCCTCCCCCTCCCACCTGCCCGACACCCTATGAATGTTACTTCCATATGTGCACATTAGTGTTGATCGATTAGTATCAATTTAATGGTGAGTACATGTGGTGTTTGTTTTTCCATTCTTGAGATACTTCACTTAGAAGAATGGGCTCCAGCTCCATCCAGGATAATTCAACAGCAGTTCATCAGAGTTGCTTTTAAGAAGTCTAACAGCATTCTGACTGACATCCTTGTGTTTGACCTCTTTTTTTCCTCTTAGAAGCACTTAGTGTTCTCTCTGTTCTCGAGGTGAAGCACACATCATGGGCATTGGTGTGCGCCTTTTTAGTTACTCTGCTGGAAAGTTTTTTTCTGTTTGGAGTCTCATATCTTTCTCTTCTGATGTTGTTCTCAAATGATCCTCAGGTTTCGGATGTGGAAGATTAAGGTAGTGTTTCTAAAACTGAAATAAGAATAAGATGAGAAGTTTGGAATGTGTATAAGCCAAACGTAGAAATGCTGAGTATTTGGTTCAGTGTTTGAGTCTGAATCTCAAGGGTGTGACGTGGCAGGCAATTGAACTTTCTATGCCATCAGCATAAACGGGAGGAAGCAAAAATTACAAGAGTGCGTGCCATCACCCTGGGAGATGGTGTCCACAGATGATCAGTGGCCTAAGACCAAAGCCTTGAGAAATACCACATTTGAGTTGCCACTAGAGGAAAAGGATCACACAATGGAGAGGGAAGCCAGTTCAAAGTGAAAAGAAGAAAAATAGGGTAGTGTCGTATTACAGAAGTCTAGGAAACCAAAGGTAGCAGAAAAGCTTAAAAACTACTGTGATTTATACCTAAAGACAAAATGTTAATTTGTTTTAGTAATGGGAAGGCAATGTGCATGCACCCTTATCACAAACTTTTATTTGAATTTTGACCCCAATTTGAGTAATTAGATCAGAAGCTGTATTGCAGTGGATGGAAGACAATAAGGAAGTGGAAATTTTGAGGGTTAGCTACTTTTATCAGAAATTTGGACAGGGACAGAAGGAGAGAGACTGGGTGGAATATAGAAGGACATGGGTGGTCCATTTCTTGAAATGACTTTTGGTTGCTACACATGAGGATCTAGATATATAAAGGCCATAACCATAAGGAATCTGTATTTTAGGATAAATAATTATTACAGTCATAAAACACAAGAAAGTGATGATGTAGTTACTAGCAGTGGTGAGGAAGTTAGACTCACGGGAAGAGTTGAGTAAGCATAAGTGATGTCAGAAACTTCAAAACCAGGCATGGCACAATTATGGGGAAACAGTAGTTGAGAAGGGCACTGGAGGAGAAGACCAAGGGAGGCTCCCTTCCTTGATATTCTGAATTTGGGAGGGCAGGAGACAGGGAAATGGAAGGATTCCAGGCAAGAGCATCATGGGTAACATACTTTTGTCTATTGAAAGCTGTGCTTTGATTAAGAAAAAGTATCAAATAAACATAATAGAGAAACAAGGTGTGGGGTACAGATATCCACCCCTCTCAGTAAACAGGTCTCTAGAAGGCTTAAGGGAGTTGGTAGAGCTAGTCAGTGGTGGTTTTTATGGAACTCCAATTCACAGGGACATAGGTACAAGGAGAAGAAGGGGTTTTGGGCTTGGAAGGGGTTGTTCTTAGGAAAACAATCATGCTTCTCAGTGAGGAAGGGTAGGCTGAAGGTTCATGAGAGTTGCATGAGAACTGGAGAGCTTCCTGGGCAGAGTTATTTTAATGGGTAGTGCCAGTAGGTCGACCAGCCCTTCAGGAAATGTCACAGCTCAGCTCCTGCACCTTGGCCTCTGAGATATGATGGCTTTGACTGGCTTAGGAATGCCTAATAGGGACCATGACTTGCATTTATACTGGGACAAGGGCGTATTTCCTCTGGTTGAGAAAGAATAGGAGAACAGATAATCGAAGAAATAAAGAGGTATCTTCAGGAACAACAGAATATAGGAGGGCTATCAAAGTTACCCAGTGGCTTATATAATATTACCTTACAGTGGTGTCTCGGTGGTGACTTTTTTTGTTGTTCAGAAATCGTAAGAGATAGGCCCTGTATATTTGGACTAGAAATGGAAAAGTTTTACTTAAACTGCATTATTGTCTTGAAAAATGTTAGGCTGCCAAAGAATCTAATAAGCTTGCAAATACTTCTGTGGCAGTGCTTGTTTTCCCCCTCAACAACTGCCATGAGGCTCCTCGCTCACTCTTACAAGAAAGGTATTCCACTCAGTATGGCGATGCTATGCGGTTTTCAACATGCCAGGAATATCTTACAAATACTGTTGGGCTCGTGAAGCAGAGGTTTATCCAAGTACTAAAAGTACATTTTTAAAATGCCAAATATTATTTAATGATGATTATTTTCTTTTTCCAGCCTCACATCTCTGAGTTTATCTCAGGGTGACATTTAGGTTTTTGTCGACTTGTTTATGATGAATCCTACTACCTGTGAAAGGGAGCTTTGTCATAGTTCTAATTGTTAATGTCACAGAAGCTAAGATTGTGTCTTCTATGCTTATTGTATCTATATCTAAGATGAGGGGTGGAAGCGCGTTGGGAGACCTTAGCCAACTGGTTAAGAATATCCTAATATTCTTAGGAAGAATGAGTAAGGTCATTCTTAGTGCCCATTTTGCAGATGAGGAAGTGGAGAGAAAGAATCTCACTTCTGTTAAATTGTTAATACTTTGCCAGTGTCAGGGAGTGAGGTAGCATAGAGCCAAGAATGGAATTCAGATCTCCTTAAAAGTCGAATGTTACTCACATAGTAGTCTATTGTGCAATCCTGGAATTCAATTATGAAATTTTAAAGCCAAAGTTAATGAAATGCTGGTGTTTGTAGGGACGTTTTGTTGCTATCCAAATCTAACAAATAGTCTGTTTTTGTTATCACGTTCCTGCCCTTCCTATACCCAATAACTGTGTAAAGATAAAACTAGCAATATATGTTAAAATACTTCCTAAATTGTCTGGTGACATATAAATATGAGATATTTATTCTGATATTATCTACAAGTAAGTGTATGTGATTTTTGCCTTTAATTATGTTGGTGAAAGTTTAAATATAAGTAACGAAAAACTATTTGTAAGCTTACAAAATCCTACTGTTTTGACTCTGTGTTCACAGGGCTTCTCATCTAAAAGTGGAGCCCACCTATAGTAGTGCAGATTTGTGAGACTAGTGGGGAATCTGTTATATATCAGAAGAACTTGATTATTTAGTATAGATCTATACATCTTTCTGAAAATTACATCTAAAAATAAACGTCTGGCATTAGAAACACCATCATCTCCCTGAGAAACAGCTGTAACATTGATGCAGCATAACAGAACTTATATAGCATTGACCTCAGAGCACCCTGTTCTGAAAAGATGACTTGCAAAACTGCTGTTAACACTCATGGCTCCACCTGACCTGGGTAATCTATCTTACGTGTATAATGATTCTTGTAGTATGTAGCATCTCCACTCTGTGTGGTATCAATACTGTGAGCGTCTTAGATACTTAGCCTCTAAGGAAAGCGTTAGGCATGCCACGCCTATAAGATAGTGATGATAACCATTTAATTAGAAGCAGGCTTGAAGTTCGCAGTGCACAGCAATAAATACTCATTGAGTGGTTAATATAGGTAAGGATGTGATAGCTGCTATCAGAGCTCCAAAGTTTAAGGTACATCTTTGTCCTCAAAACACTACCAACTTCGACTTAGACACAACAATGTCAAATATGTTCCCTCCAGGAAAATACCTTCACCCCCAAATATTCTTATTTCACAACTGCTCCAGCTGTCCCCAGCTTCTGTTCTCCCTCTTTGCATCTCTCACTCAACTCTTCCTGCTCACCTCCAGTTTCATAGAGTAAATCCACCAGACTGGAGCCGCTTCCTCTTTCTGTGTGTTAGACGACTCCTGCATACACCTGTCTTCTCTTCTTCCCCCAGTCTGGGGGAAGTAACTCCTCCCCTAAGACATCTCCTCTGGATCCTTTTCCATCCTGATTTCAACCTCTCCCTTATAGCCATCCATACATTTGTTTTGTTATTGCTATAGAATAACCACTTAAACAACAAAGAAGAGAAACGAAAAGCAGTTTCTTGCCTGTTTGTTCTCTCTATTCTTTACAGTCATCTTTCTCCTCACTCCACCTGCACTTACGGCCCTTTCTGGTGCTACTGTTACTGACTTGTGCCCCCTTTTATGTTTTCATGGCTGGCGTTTTAGGAAGTTTGTCTGTTTTATTAGTCTTTTGAAAGAACCAGATGCTTTGGTTTGTTGATTATCTCTCTGTTCTTCTGGTTCTTGGTTTATTTGTTGGCTTTCCATTTCACACATTTATATAGTTCTATATACTCTCTTTCTAACCTGTTTACTCTTTCTGGCTTTGTCAGTTGTGTGCATAATTTATATATTTTTTAATTTTCCTTTTTAAAACGTCATATATGTGTACAGCTATAGTTTTGCATTTAAGGTCTACTTTAACTATATCCAAGTAGTTTTAAATTGTAAAATATATTTTATTGCCATTTAGTTATAATTTGTTTGATATTTCCTCTTTAAGCACTGAGTTATTTATGTGTATATTCATTATGTTTGTTTCAAATGTAGGGTTTTCATTTGTTGGTTTTGTTTGTAATTATGTCCCAATTGATTTCCAGTTAATCGCGCCGCAGTCAAAAAACTTAATCTATATGATACCAACTCTTTAAAATTCCTCGAGACTTCCTTTTTGATACCGTATGGAGTCTGTTTAATGAATATTCATATTTCCTTGAAAAGAATCAATTTGTTGTGTGTGTGATTCTATGATTCATCAATTCTCAGCTGCACATTTTCTCATGTGGTAATGTCTCTGAAACTGGCATACGTCTGACAGTGGACAGCACCTTATCATTGATGTGTCCTGATTTTAAGTCATTGAACTGAGGGCACTGTCGACCTGAAACCACTTTAATTAAATTCTCTGCTTTAGCTTAAGGGACTGTTTTGTTTTGTTCTTTATGAGGACTGGTAGTGTGAATTCAAATGGAAAACCTGCGTGATTCCCATGTGGCTTGATTATTTCATCTGTCTATGTATACATAAACTGTATCTCAGTTTATGATAAGTGTGTGTTTGGGGAGGAACTCTTCTATTAAGACTTTTTCTTAGTGGTGTATAAAATAATGCTATTTTTAAATCCATGGCATGCGAAATTAGTGAAATACAGCGTATTTTTAAAATAAAATTTATTAATCATAAATTTCAAATCTACATCATTACTGATTTGTAGAAGGCTGTATTATAACCTCCCATTATAATTGTGGAATTTTCAGTTTTTTAATTCTGTGAAGAGTTTAAACTATATGCTTTAGAACTACATGGCTTTTAATCTCTTGATGGAATATTCTTTTTTATCATTATACAATGTCCCTCTTTATTGCTAGTGATGTTCTTTGCCTAATAATTCTCTATCGATTTATATTTTTTCACCAGCTTTTTAAAAAATGTTTCCCTAGTATATGCTTTCCATCTGTTTATTTTTGTTTGGGCTATTTTGGTTTAGACATGTCTTTTCTAAACAGCATTTATCTGAATTTTTATTTTAATATCCATTCTGTTAGATTTTCCTTAACGGTTGTTTTAAATTCTTTTATATTTATTACGATTGTTGACATACTTTGATTTATTGCTACCAACTTAGTATACACTCAAGTGTGCTTTTTTTTCTTTGCTTCTTTTATTTTTCTTTCCAGTCTCCTACTAGATGAGAAAGTTTTCTTTATTCTCCCCTTTTTGACCCTTTGCTGGACTGGACTTTGTAGATTTTTATCTCCAGTTTGTTAGCAGTTACCCTTAAAATGTAAGTTTTCTAACAAAGACTAAAGTCACTTATTATTACATTGCTCCTCCCAGGCAATCTAAGGAATACTTTGTCCTAATTTCCCTGTTATCGCAAGTTTTAGACACTGTTACTGGCCTCCAAGTGGAGATTTGTCCAAGTTCTTTGTTATGGTCAGGAGAAAAGAATTTCAGCATGCACCACATAAGCCAAGCAAGCAATAGCTTTTTATTGAAAGTAAAAGTACACTGAGGGGCAGGGCTGGTGCGGGGGAGCGGACAGGCTGGAAAGAGAGCGGCTGCAGGGAGGAAATGGTTATGAGTCTCTTGAAGTCTTACTAATTGAAGGGAAGAATATTCAAGGCTAAGGGGTTGGCTTTTATTATTAATAAGAATTTGGGTAATAATTCCTAGAATTGGGTTGCCTCCCATTTTCATACTTTACGTGGTTGTTTCAGACTGGCATGGTGATTTCAAGGGCAGAGAGAAATTTTAAAACCACAATGTAGATGATATTATAATTAACCCAAGTTCATGTAAGGTAGTAGAGATAGCTGACAAGCCAATTGAAGCTTGTTCTTGCCTGCAGTTATCAGCCCCTCTAGTTAACTTCTGATTGAGGGTTTTCTTTAATATCCGTACCCACTCTGTAAGCCCCTGCATCTTGTCTCAGCCTTGTATCCTAGTCTCCTACTCTGTTGCCAGTTTTTAGGCTCAAAAATCAATGATCATTTAAGAATTCAAGTTTTATTAATTTGTCTTTTTACCACTCTTCCTAGACCCTTCTTCTGGATTAACTTTTCTTCTTGCTGATGAACATTCTGTAGTAGTTCTTTCACTGAGGATTTTCTATTAGGACTTAATTGGCCCAGGAGTTATGTAGAAGTGGGTTTTGAAGTTTCCAAACTTAAGGGATTTTCAAAGTTGTCTCTTTTTTCTTTATTTCTTAATTATATAAAGATTACATAAAAGAAGACTGTCTGCATGAGAGTTAATTCTTTGCGTTTTTGAAGACAAGAGGCTGGTCAGTAAACCTGTCCCAGAACTCCATCTTATTGCCTGTGTTTTCTAAGACTACTTGTGGCCCTGCTGTTAGTTCAGATTCTCCAAGAAGCAAGTGCCAAGAATGGATTTATTGGGGAAAAACAGGAAAGAAGCCAGAGGAAGCTGGGACAGCTGTTAGACCTGATGCAGGTCCAACATCCATGGAAGAGGGGGAAGGAAGGAAGGCTGGGTGAGAAAAGTCTTAGACTGCAGTGCAATTATAAAAAAGTTTTGGCAAAGCCAATGGGAAGTCCTTGAGCCAGAGTCATTCTTTAGAAGGGTCTTGTGTCTCCTAGGATTTCACCTGCATCAGTATCTTTCCTGCTCACTCACTAGCCTGAAGCAAACCTGGGCCTCTGTGCAAATGACGTGATGGGCTTCAGAGCATAGCAGCCAAGGCCCTCGGGTCAACTTCTTTTTTCTGCAGTTGGAAACCCAGGAGATCTGAAAGTGCATACTCCTGACTGCCAGGGAAATGGTACATTTTATTTCTTTTATTTTTAATAGCTACCTTTAAATTAACAATATTCATTTATTTAATATCTTTGCCCCTTTCCAAATAATGTAACATCTTCAAATTGTTTACATTTTATTGACACTGTTCCACATGTTGGTGACCAATATTTCAGGTCTTTCCTTTTTTTTCATTTTTGTGAAAGATGAGAGCTATAATGTCTATGTCTAGTTTCATTTTTTTTTAAGATGGACATCCCAATTTTCCAATGCCATTCATTGAAAAGACCTTTCTCCTTCGAGTTGTCTTTGATCCTTTGTCAAAAATCAAATACCATTGACTGTGTAAGTCTACTGGGTACTCTACTCTTTTTCACTGATCTGTGTGCCTATTCTTTTGCCAGTGCCATGCTGTCGTGATTACTATAGCTTTATAGTAACTTTTGAAGTCAGGTGGTGTCAGTCCTTCAACATTGTTCTTCTTCAGTATGGTGCGGGCTATTCTAGGTCTTTTCCTTTTCAATATAAATTATATAATCAATTGTCAGTATCTAAAAAATAACTTGCTAGGAATTAGATTGAATCGCATTGAATCAATAGATTAAGTTGGAAAGAACTGACATCTTGACAATGTTGAGTTTTCCTATCCATGAACATGGAATATTTCTCCATTTATTTGGTGGTTCTTTGATTTCTTTCATCAGAGTTTTATAGTTTTCCTCATATAGATCTTATACATATTGTATTAGGTTTATTCCTTTACTATTTTATTTTTTGGTGCTATTGTAAATTATGTATATATATATTTTTAATTTCAAATTATAATCATTCATATCTGGTATACAGGAAAGCTGTTGAGTTTTTTATTTTGAATTGTATCCTGCAAACTTCCTATATTTGTTATTAGTTTGGGAGTCATTTTGTAGATTCTTTGGCATTTTCTACATAGATATATTAATCTGCAAATAAAGATGGTTTTATTTCTTACTTTCCAATCTATCTACCTTTTATTTCCTTTTTTGTCTTATTGCAATAGCTCTAAGACAAAAATATATGTTGACCATGGTTGTCATCTGATTCCTGGTTTTAGGAGCTTTTCTTAGTTGCTGATCTTTGAGATCAGCATGGGTCTCAACTTACATTGTCCCTCAGCACCAGTCAGTGCCTGGAAATGTGTCACTTGGATTTTCAAGCTTCTCTTCCCTCTTTTATCTTAGCTGATACTTATTCTTGTGTTCAATTACCTTTTTTTCTAAAAGCCTTTGGCTGCTTGAGATCACAATTACCCTGAAGATGTAATACCACAGTTCTTCAGTTTAAGAGAAAAGAAATATCAATTTATCCTCTTACCATTCTGAATTCCTCCAATTTTCCATTGCCTGGAGCAAAATAGTTGGGATAAGAGCATTCTTTGTGCTTTTTAGAAGATATGGAAGACTTCTCAAAGGTCTTTTAATAATAAGTTAAAGGGGATTTTTTTCTTCCTTATTGGAGTAATAAAATTTGTTACACTTGATGTAAGTTCCTATGGGGGGTGGAGAAAGGAGACGGAAATGAAGATGATGATTTAGGATTCCAAAAATTACAGTTACTTGTGGAAGGCTTCAACTGAAAATAGATCTTCCTCTTGAGATTTTAGTTTGTTCTGAAGAATAATATTACAAAATCCAACATTGCACAATAAAAAAAGCAAAAGCAAGGGAAGATTTATGATGATGATCCTTGGCAGTTCATTTAGACTGGTATGCTCTCTTGGCCTTGCATTTAATACCAAGATGCTTTATGTTCTTGGTTCTGCCTATATGGACTAAATTGAGTCATACATGTGCAATTCTCATTGTGTGCATAAACTCTCATTTAGTATCCGGCCTTTTTGCTGTACTCCCAAAGGACAAGAAAGTAAGAGGGAAAGTCACAGAAGAACCAAAGAGGAAGGCAGACTCCCAGGTCTACTTAGACTGGGCCAGGACTGAATCGCTGATTTGCCAAAAGGCCAGTCCAATCTTAGATGGGTGTATAAGAAACAACCTCATCAGATCCTTCACGTCTACCCCCCCAGTACAAACATAACAGTGTCTCAAAATAGCCTGAAGTACCACGTTGGCAATTGAGCCAGGGAGGGAGGACTTTGGTCCCAAAGCTTGTTGGCATTAGCATTAGAGGGAGTATAAATTAATAAATGACCTATTCCTGTCTGCATAGAGCTTGGGGACTCAAAAGAACATGAGAACAACTCAGATCTGAATTGCGATATTAGCTTCAATGACAACTACAGCTATATTTGTGGTAGGAGGAAGGGGAGGTTAAATTAAATGGATTTACTTCTTTCAGCAAGTCTCTTTGCTTAGCTGTTGACTGTGATATGTCTGTTAACTAGGTACCAGGAAGCTCTGTATGTGTGTATGTACGTATGTGCGTGCATAAACTATAGGTCATGAAATACGAAATAAATTTATGTGAAGTACAGTCAAGCTAAAGAACATAATTTCTTATTGTACATCTTTTACATGATTCCAGGAGAAAAGCATATATAATTTTTCCTACACAAATGGAGTAAGAAATCCTCTTGGCCGGAGCTGCTACAAACTTTCTTCTGAGCCAAGGGAGATAAACTGTATAGATGAGAAGGTAAGGGTGGTTGCTCCACCCTGGCATCGGCTTGCTCTTCCCTGGGAGACCAGACATACTGACATCAGTTTTAATTTCTATAAATGCCATGTGTGTAGTCATAATTATGTGGGGGTATGGGAATGAGAGAAAGGAATCGCTCTCCTTAACTTCTCTATGTGAAGTAGTTGTTCCCAGTCTTATTTCACTCTGAATACACCAGGAAGGCTAACAAAGACTCTTTCCTGCTGGCTGCTACAGTGATAACAGGACTCTCACTTGTAGATCTTACTGTGTCCCTGGCAATCCAATAAGCCCATTACATACTTGATCTCATTTAATCCTCACAAGGATCTAATTAGGTAGGAAATGCTGTCATTCTCCTTTTACAAATGCGGGAACAAAGCTCAAACAAGTTATGTCAACAAAGGTCCACTCTGGGTGGAGTGAGAACTAAATCTTGGTCTGATGAGGGTGGGGAACCTGCGGCTTTGGGGCCACATGTGGCCTTCTGGATCCTTGAGTGTGGCCTTTTGACTGAATCCAAATTTTACACAACAAATCCTTTTATTAAAAGGGGTGCAGCAGAGAAACATGACGCTTTTCTTGCTTCCTTTGGTGCTAAAAAAAAAGAACAATCTTGAAATCAGAAGGCCATAGGTTCCCCACCCCCTGGGCCACTTGTTCAGCAGAGGATCATTCTTTAAGGAAATATTTATCAAACAACTCTGGGTGCTGGGTGGTGTTTAGGCACTGGGGCTAAAGCAGTGAACATAAAAGGTAAAAATCCCTTATAGAGATTAAATTCTAGTGGAGGGAGACTGACAGTTAACAAGAATGCAAGATAGCTCCTATTTCTGATGGTGGTGAGTGCTGTGGAAAAAAATAAGGAATATTCGGGGGATTGCAGCTCTGGCTTTCCACAAGGATCTCGCTGAGCAAAGATCTGAACCAGGTGAGAGAGACAGCCACGTGGATCCTGGGTGAAGAGCATTCCAGACGGATAAAAGAACAAGAGTGGCATCATGTCACACTCTGTGAGGCCAGGTCGAGGGGAGCAAGAAAACAGTAGGTAAAAGATGTACTATCACTACTCTAGCTGCAACGAGGAGTCTCTCTGGCATCAGCTGATAAAAAGTGAAGTAAAACCATGGATGATTCTGCTGATCAGCCCATCTTTAAATTACTCACCCCTGATTGCTTTTGTGAATGTTTTTTTTTTCTTGTAATCAGAATCATTCCTGGAGCTGCACATCAAAAAGTTGTTTCAGATATGGTTTAGATTGTTGAAGAATACATATTGGGAGATGCTGTCATTTTCTGAACATTATCACAAAAGGATTTACCATTCTTGAAGGAAATATTTGGTAGCAGAGAAAGTGTTGAGAGAGTGACCCAGATCTGAGAGCACCAGTGAGCATTTGCCAGCTCAGGGACCTGAGGCGGGAAACGGCAAATGCTCTGTCCTGTACCTTGGCTCTTTGATTTGTTAACCCAGTGGAAATGTTTTTCAAGAAAGTCGTTGAACAGAGATTGCATTTTGCTTTGTCTTTGCTCTGCCCTGTGTAGTGCCTGGCAGATAGTGACTACCTGCTCCCTGACGAATTAGGGAAAAGCAGCGGGGCCCTCTTCCAGAACTGCGACAAAGTACCACCAAAATTGTTGGGGTTCAATTCAAGGTTTTATGATATACTCAACCTGAAGTAAATCCTGTTCATAGATGGGAAATAGCTGATGGTAATAACTGACAATATGCTACTTAAATAGTATTTCATTTGCGGAGAACATGCTTCCCATAGAGATCATCACTTGTGGCAAGAAAATACTATTTTAGGATAATGACTAGCACCTCCTTCGGTTGTAATAAAAACCAAGTTTTGAGTCATTCTTTATGTGCACATTTCCCAGACACATTTGCCTTAAAAACAGATGAGAAGTTTAAAAGAATATAAAACCGTTCTCAGTTTGTGGTGTGGCCCCTTTTCAAACAAAGGAACCAAAGCTGTCTATTTTTACTATCTGTGGAACATAACTCATAGATAAAAACAATATCCAGTAGAGGTCTTTAAAGAAATATTCTACCCTCTTAAAAATATTTCTAGAACGCCATTTTAAAAGACACATATAGCCATTATTTCTTTGTACTCACATTGTATGCGTATGTATTTCTGATTTTTAAAATTATTATTTTATTATGGAAAAGATAAAAGATGTGCAAAGGTAAACAGTACAATGATCTTCCATGCATCCATCTTCCAACTTCAACAATTTGGTTTTATCTCTATATGCCTACTGCTTGCTTCCTCCCATATTATTTTTGAGGCAAATCTCCAACAGACATAATTTCATTCATATGCATTTTAGCATGTTTCTCTGAAAGATACCAGATACCCTTCTTTTTTTAAAAAAAAAAGCATAGCCACCACCAGTTTCACTCCTAAAAAAATATTGCCCTAATTATCAACAAATACCCAGTCACTGTTCAAAAGTCCAATTAGTTTATATATAACTGATTTTGTTAGTTTGTTAGAATAGGATGTAGAGAAATTCTGACTGTTATGATTAGATGGTATCTCTTAAGTTTCTATAATAGGTTTCCCTGCAACACTTTTTCCCCTTTGAAATTTAGTTATTGAAGAAACTAGATCATATGTCCTGTAGAATTTCTCCACAGTACGGGTTTTCCTGATTCTGTCGTAGTGGTGTAGTTTATGATCCCCTGTCCTGTATTGTTAGTTAGCTCTAGATAACTTGATCAATTTCAAGTTTGAATATTTTGGCAAAATCACTTTATAAGTGGTATGGTGTGTTCCACCAAGATGAAGCATGACATATTTAGTTGTCTGTTTTTGTGATGTTACCAGCCTTTGACAATCAGTGTCTAGATGCATTAATTCATTACAGTTTGTAAAATGGTAATTCTTTTTTTCTTTTTTAAAGAAAAGCATTCCTCATTTTGCATAGAGTTATTCAATGGTATGGTTCCTATATAGGAAATGTGTGATTCTTTCTCTTAGTTTACCAGTTTTCAAAATGATGAGTTATATCTCTAGCATCTTCCAACGGTGAACAAATTGTTTTTTTCCTTAAGCATTGTAATGAGCTGATGGAATTAGACATATCTGATGTGTTTCAGTCCTTCGAAGTTATTATTGTTACTGACATACTGACATGTTCCACCTTTAAGTTCACTTTGAGTTCTTTTGATGTGACCTCCCCTGTGTCTCCTTTGATAAGACACTCCAGGTTCATTTTATATATTTTTTCTCCATGCCTGAATTGATCCATTTCTCCAAGCAGCTCGGGGTCTGTTATTTGAAATGGTCTTTGGAAATCACAGTCTAGATTCTCACATTGTTTTTGCAGCTGATTAGTATTGTGACTAGACTTTTCAGTGGACAGAGCTAGAATTAAAATACATTGTTACTTCATACTAGTACTTGCAGTTCAAATTCAGGACAGCATTCTGTAAGATTCCACGTTCTACGTCTTTTTCCCATGCGGAGAATCCTGATTTGGCAGTCTTTCTGTCAGCGTCTCCACTGCCATTTTATTTATCTTTTAGAAGCTCATTTTCCAGTAGATTTCTTGATAATGAGTCTATCATAAGAACAATATTCCTTGAGTTCTTTCATACTGAAAACAGTTTTCCTGCATCCTTTATATTGATGGACAGTCAGTTTGGTTGGATATTAAATACTCGGCTCTCACTTTCTGTCTTTAGTGTCTTAAATATGTCACTCTATTGTCTTCTGACGTAGAGTGTTGAGGTCTATATGGATGATGAGACCAGATTGGTCTCAAACTTCTGGCCTGAAGACATCCTCCTGCCTCAGTCTCCCAGGTATCTGGGACTACAGGCATGAGCCACAACACCTGGCTTACAGTTGCTTGTGTTGGATGCCTACATCATTGATTTTATACCTTTCTTTTTAATACAGGCATTTTAAAGCTCCAAATTTCTAAGTACTGTGTTATCAGCATCCCACACATTTTGATATTTCATGTCTTCATTTTTATTTAGTTTGAAATATTTTCTTGTTTCTTTTAGGATTTCTTTTTTGACCCATGGGTTATTTATCATAGTTTTACTTAATTTCCAAATTGGAGGTTTCCTAGATATTATTTTTGTTCTTTCATAATTTAATATCACTATGCTCAGGAAACATACTTGGGATAATTTCAGCCCTTTGAAATTTATTGAGATTTGTTTTATGACTTAGCATATGCTCTATGTTGATGAATGTTTCATATGCTCTTGTATATTCTACCATTGATTGTTGTTCTATGATGCTAATTAGGTGAATTTGTTGACAATATTCATATCTTCTATGTATTTAGTGATAATTTTATCTAGTTCTCTCACTTACTTTGAAAGAGGTATTAAAATATCCAATTTGATTGTGTTTTTATCACTTTTCCTTTTAGTTCTGCATTTTTTGCTTCATAAATTTTGAAACTTCATTAGGTACATATACATTTAGGATTATTATGTCTTCTTGATGATTTGGATATTTTATCATTGTGAAATGACACTCTGGTAATGTTCTTTGTCTTGAAGTCTATGCTGATAATAAATAGAACCATGACAACTTAGCTACAATTAGTGTTTGATGGCATATTCTTTTTCCATGGCAATATTCTTCTCATCCTCATTTTTACATGGAATTAGTTTTACTGAACTTTTCAGAGGGATAGATGCATGAGGGTAACTTTTCCAGCTTCAATAATCTAAAGCTTTCTTTTTTGTTGCTTTTGCACAATGGTAAATGTATTTTGCCTGCATTTTTTATTTTCTTTGTTCTTGAGTTTATCCTGCACAATTTGAATTCTACTCTCAACATTTTTTCTCAATGCAGAGCTTTGCCCTAAAAGGGAGTTTCTCTTGGGGTAGTAACTAAGAGGTCATATAGCCCAGACTACTCCCAGCCCTTTCAGAAGTTGCTAGCTCCTTTCTTCTCTTCTACGTGTTAGAGTGTGTAAAACCCCTTCCAGTTTCAACTGCAGTTCTCAGATTAGCCCAGACACTTTTCAGAAATACCTGTTTGTAATTTGAAGGTGCTTCTGCTTTTAGGGGAGTTCTCTTGTTGCTTCTCTCCGCTTTGATCCCATTGCAGAGAAGTGTATTTGTACCATCTGATGTTTGTAGCAACAGAAGTGTGGTGCTAACCTTGTCCAGAAAGGGCCATTTAAGAATCCAGATCAGGGGGTTCTTGAGTGTTCATTGACCTCTGGAGCTGTCTCTTACTGTAATTACTGCATTTTCTTATTATATAACTCCACTTCTTTTCACCACTTGCTTTTCATGTGCCAGGGTCATTTTGAGGGAGTCTCATAGAATACAGCCTGTGTAGTGAGGAAGGTCCCAGGTAAGACGCCTGTCCTCTTTAGTGATCCTGTATTGTTATATAGTGGATGGGACCCTCCTAGTTTCAGATTTAGATAAAGGAGGTAATTCAGAAAGAATGGAACCTATCCCTAGCACCCACCAGCCAAATGGGTATCTTTTGTATTATGTAAGTTGGAATTAGCTAAAGGCTACCTAATGCTGGACAGGATTACATAACTGAAAATGCCTCTAATATACGAGGTACCTTGATAACCTATAGAAATTATTGCCCTATTATTTGCTTGGTTATTTTTTTGAAAGTGCTCTATTCTAGGGAGTGGGGTGATTGAGTGCAGTTGAGACAGCAGTCATGATCCTCAGATAATTCTTCTGCTACTAGGGAGGCTGAGGCAAGAAGATGGCTAGAGGCCAGGAGTCTGAGACCAACCTGGGCAATATAGACCTGGTCTCTAAAACAATAAATAAATAAATAAATAAATGTGAAACAAAATAAAAAACAAAAGTCAATAAATAAAATAAATTTGTGTAAAACATTCAACAAACACGTTGGAAATTCATTTTTCCCATTGGATTTCAAAACCGTTGTTTATGATAATCTCTATTTTAAAGATGAAAAGGCTGATGCATGATGATGGTAAATGGTTTGCTCATATAGCTAGTCTCAGACTCAGGATTTGATGTCTTCTCATTCTAAATCCTATATTGTTTCCTTCATAACATGGAGCCTCATGTTAAAATTTTCAAAATGTTCTGAGACAGCTGAATGGATGACCCAGCTATTACAACTTAGCTGTGGCTACCCAAACAGACTGGCTTGCTCAGTAACAACTTTATGAAGTATGAGGACCACAGAAATGATGAAAAAGAATAAATTGGTAGTCAAAGATTTGAGACCTAATTTTAGCCTAATAGGCCACAAATATTCTTTAGACATATAAGGAAAATAACCAGTTTCCCGGGAGGGATCTATATGTGTACTTTATCGGTTTTAACAAAATGTGATCCAGATATGTCTTTGACTGCTTGTGCTCCCTGCCATCTACTCTCCAGGCAGTCCTAACACTATCCACGCATTCTGCCAAATGCATTCTAATGTCATTATCGTAGCTCATGGCAGCCAAATTCTCACATACCATATCCACTTCACAGCCTGACTCTTTCTCAGGATTAATTGACTGTACTGTGTCATTTCTCCAAGGAGGTTAACTAAGGGAAAAAATATAATTCCTGAAATCCACACATTTGGTTAAATCAGCCTTGTCATCTTTCCCTGGAACCTAAAAGCTGGTATCTCTGAGAATTTTGCTGTTCAGAAACAGGCGTAAGGCAAGTTTCAAAACAAAGTGGGTTAGTCACACATTGGTAACCTGTCATCAGGGGTAGCTGTGAATGTTTTTATGTGTGATTCTCAGTCTCCTTTAGTTTCTGAGCAAACTGACTGTAAAGATGTCATTTTTTAACGCTCATATTATTTTTCGTGGTCAGGATTTGAAATCAGCTACTAGACAAGCTGAATCCACACAGAGATACGTGTAAATATGTGTTAGTGTGTGTACGTATATACAAATATTTTTAATCATTGGGTAAAATCAAGTTGCCTTAGAAAGTTCTACTTCAGGAAAAATCAAACTTGAGTTTTTGTGTAGGAGAAATAATGGTGGCCCTAGGCCAAAGTGAGGGGGAAAAGAGGGGAGGGGGGTATTTATTTGCATGCCACCCCTGTTTGCAGCATCTCTGACCTTGCTCTGACTTGTAGCCTAGGTTCCTTCACCGTGGCATTATCTGCTGTATTGGTTGGGCTTCTTTTCAGGGACTAGAAGACTTTTGTTAAGTAAGAAACCTACTGTTCACCAGTTGTGTGTTCTTTGTCAAGTAATCCTTTTGAAACTCTTCTGTGCTCTGTGCAGCTGTGATATGAAGCAACCTCTGAGTGGCGTCTTCCGGAGACTGACTGTGAGCGGTCTACTGTCACAGTGCTGGCTGCCTTATTGGTCTCTCCTCAGTGATGGCACCAAGCTCTCTGATTGGAGACTGTCAGTGTCTCCTGGGACTCTTACTTTTTACCTCCCAGAAATTTAGAAAGACTTATAGTATATATGCAATATAATATAAATATAGAATACATACTAGTTTGGGGACACACAACTGATATTTCATTTGTTTAGAGTTTAGAAAAAAGTTTAGGCCCCCAACTTCCAATGTGTCCCATCTTGTTGACAGGTTCATTTCTGAAATATGTCAGATACATAGTGATTAATTTTGAAAATGGAATTGGATCAAGTGTAGTTATCAGTATAGAGGATTCTTGTTAGCTGCTGCTATCTATATCCAAAACTCTAACATGAAACCATAAAAAATCACTCAATATATGACTAAGTCTGATGCCTACAAAGTTTAAGTCCTCTCGGTCATAATAATTGTGCATGAATGAAATCAGCATTTGGATGGAGAAAGAATATCCCATATTGGAAAATAATCATAGCTTTTATGTTTTTTTTTTTGTGTGTGTGTGTGTGTGTGTGTGTGTGTGTGTGTGTATGTGATTTGACAGCTTTTTGGAGACTGTAGCCTATTTCTTCATGAAACCAAAACTTGGAGAGAAGGAGGTGTCCCCAAATGTTTTCTTCAGTATCTGGCATGAATTCAGCTCTGATTTTAAAGACTTCTGGAAGAAAGAGAACAAACTCATTCTACAAGAGAGGTAGGTATTTTCATTTGCTCAATGGCATGTTCAATCTGGTATTTTATTAGGTGTGACACCACTGGAGTTGCCAACTTTTGTAGCCTGAATGAAAAATTAGATGGCCCCCAACCTGGGGTAGCAAGTCAAAGAGGGTGCTGACATTTGGCAAAATTTGGTGTTTGAGCAAAAAGAGTCAGCATAGTGATGCTACAGGAAATAACTGGGTGTGACAGTTTGCCAGGACCACTGTCTGATAAAATGACTTCTGTGATGAAAACGCATAAAAGTAGACCATGTAAGAAGGGTTGAACAACACTTCTGGAATGATAAACCCACTCATCTCAAAAGAAGGATAGCAAAGAAAATAAAGGTAAGAGGATTAGTTTTTGGTTTTTCTCAATCCATGAGACATTGTCAATTTACTGTTCATATCAAAATTTCACCCAGATGTCACCAAGAAACACAGATGATCAATATTTTTTAAAAGACTTTTCAAGGTTCTTGTAGAATTGCATCACATTTCCTAAAATAAATCTTTTCAGGAATAATGGGCAATCTCTCCTCTTAAGAGTGTGAAACAAAGTCTCTGTGATTATGAAATTCCATAGAGCTGTATTAAATATCAAGTCATATAGAAAGCTGGCCCTCTTATGGCAGCATCTCCAGGTAGCTGCGTCTAGCGGGAAAATGAACAAGAAACATAATCTACACTATAAAGTAAACCCTAATACCGAACCAGTTAGTATACTTCCTAATATCCCTACCAGTGACTTTGCTTTAGATCTTTAGAAAACATACGTCCTGAGGAACTTCATTTGATACTACCACAAAATTGCATTGTTTTCTGCTTATTGTCTTCATTTTGGTCTGCTTACACACAAAACTACAATCATTCACCTAGTTTTCACTTGCAAGTCAATTTTGATGCCTCCTCAAATCAGGTGAAATGAATTGCTAACATTTACTGAGCATGTAGACTATGCCAGACTTGTGCTGACTCCTCTAATTAATCACTTAGACTCCATAGGTCTGTCACAGAAAAATGATGCCTCAGTGAATAGTAGGCAGAAAAAGAGAGCGGTTTGAACAGAAGGAAAAGCCTTTAAACATCCACTTTAAAAGACAATGAGCTTATTCTACCTCCAAATGCATCAGTAGGAGTTAACATAAAATAGGAGATTTTAGTTAAATGTCCATGCAGTTAAGGCGCAAGAGATCATTGCTTAAAAATAAGCCTATTTGAATCATTGTTCTTTTCCTTCAGACTTAGTTGTATATTGAGTGATTTTTTACCAAAAGCCTTGTTCAGTTTGGAAAATTGTAAGGAGGAAACATTTTTTTTTAACCTTAGCACATCACACGTAACTTCCCTTCATGCCCCTCTCTGGGTCTTCACATGCTTCCTTTCACCTCTAATCTAAACTTGTTCCCCTGGAAAAGGGTTAAAACACATTTACACCAAGATTTAAAACAGAAAAAGGAGGATTTCACATTGCATGATTATTTGCATCGTATCTGGGATGAGAGTCCTCGTGAGAGTGGCCATGGTGCAATTTAGGCATCAACAAGACGGCGTGGATGACCCTATCACTTCGCAGTAGCTGCTCTGATGTAGTCGGGTGAGCAAGTGCATCGCAGGGGGAGGATGTCTTGGTCCTGTCTTGGTGCAGCCTGTGGAGGTCCCAGGACAAGCACATGGGTGGACGCCCTCCTCGTAGCTCTCTTCTACTACTGCACGCCAGAACATAAGCAGGTGGGATGCCCCTCAGAGAAAAACGTTGAGACTGACTAATTCCGATGCACAGCTCCCTGAGCATCCTCATGGTCCCATCTGCTGGTGTCTCCCTGGGTCACGTGCACCCCAAGTCCACTGGCTCAGAGCCAGCATGGCCACAGGAATTGCTGGAGGACTGCAGCCCTGTGGCCCCACTGCCTTGTGAATTTAGTCCAGGCCCCAGGCTGCTCTTTTTCTGCCAGCAGTGAGGCTAGTGGAAAATCGGACTTGAGGGGGGGGCGCTTAGGTGGGAGGATTTCCCTTTGGCTGGGCTGGTCAAAATGCTCCCTCTGTGGGCAGCAGCAGAATTCTTCCCTGTGCTGTGCTGCCCTGTGCCAGGGGATGGGCTGGCGTAGGCAACGCAAGGTCGTCTTTCCTGCCTTCAGTGCCTCCTTCCTTGGTATAATGTGAAGACCAGGTGGAATGATCACTCACCTGGTTTTTGGTTATTCTGAAGGTGCTCGCTTGTGTGGATAGTTGTTGAATTAGGTGTTCATGCAGAGGAACGATTGCTGGAAATTTCTATTCGGCCATCTTGCTCCACCCCCAGACTCAAATGCCCATGTATTTCTTGAAATGGTGAATTTCTGTATGCCCATGTTGAATAGGTCTGCTGTCTTTCTAGTCAATGTGGTTTGGATTTCTAAATTACTGCTTAGTAGCTGCTACTTACTGCCTGCTACTTACTACTACTTACTAGCTACTATTTACAACTACTAAGTTGCCACTTAATAGCTCCAGAATTGTAGAAAAAGTCAATTATCCTTCAAGAGTTACAGTTTCCTAACCTGCAAAATGGAAATGGTAATACCCATCTTGCAGTGCTATTATGTAGACTAAATGAGATAATGTATTAAATATTTAAAGTATATAGCATAGTGTCTATATTCCCAATGCTCAATGGCTGTTTTTCCATCATTTAATAAAAAAATGACATCCCAGTCATGGCTCCCTACAAGGAGCCATGTGGATGTGTTGCTAAGGCATGTTAAGCATCTTAAGAACATAGTCTGTAAAGACAAAGCATTATTGTGACTCAGTTACATTCTTGGCTAGGTAAAATGTCTTGGTTCAGAGTCCAAAAAATGAACTTTTGTTTGAAAATGTTACACTATGGATTCCTGTTTCAATGCTTAAGAAGCTGACTCACTGATTTTGTCATGAGTCAGGAAAAGTGTTTTTCCATCTACTTGGAACTAGGTGTATACAATTATTGATAAAAATCCTACTTTTTTTAAAAAAAATCTATACTGAGCAACACAAAATCATCACTGAGCAACATAAAACATAGGAAAAATAATTTTTAAAAAATTCTCAATTTGACTGTGTTCACCAGAACACGGGGAGTAAACTAACATTTTACTCTGCCAAGCATCTCCCCAAAGATCCACAGAGCCACAGCTGTAACGTGTAAGGCAATGGGTGATCCTCATCTTTTATCTTCAGGAACACTAGCGTTAGTATCACCTGGCCACTAATGAGGCCCTGTGGAGCTAGAACAAGAGCTGTATTAATGAGAAGAAAGAGGTACAAATTGATTGAGAATATGTATCCTTTTGACCCTGACTAAGGGGCTACGATACGACTCCTGAAAGAGGATGGGATTCCTAGAACAACTTCACTTCACACTTTTGCTCTACTTTTTTTTTTTTTTTTTTTGCTGAGACAAGAGTCTCACTCCATCACCCTGGGTAGAGTGCAGTGGTGTCATCATAGCTCACAGCAACCTCAAACTCCTGGTCAAGTGATCCTCCTGCCTCAGCCTTCCGAGTAGCTGGGACTACAGGTGTGTACCACCACACCCAGCTATTTTTTTTCTATTTTTGGTAGAGATAGGGTCTTGCTCTTGCTTAGGACTTTTGCTTTGAGCTGACCTCAGTATTTAGGTAGACTGTGCAGCTGTATAACTATGTGGAACTATTTGTGACTATCCACTCATTCCATACTGAGTTTTGCTAGGCACTGAGACATTCACATCCCTTAGATGAGGGTCTTGTCGGCTTTGAATGAACAGTGTGTCACTGGTGTGGTGTAACATGCAATGGGAAAAAACAAGGAGGGGGAATTCATTCTGCCCAGAGGAGTTTCAGCATGGAGCCAGGAGCAAGCGTAGGGTTTTCACGGGCAGTCCGGGAGGTAAGGGCATTTTAGGCAACAGAATCTGGCTCTGGCAGCTGGGCCCCAGACCTCATAATATGTAGTGTGGCCTCTCATGATTTCATTTTTAGTCAGCTTAAGACATTTTAATTTAATAAATCAATTGTGACATTAGTAAGGGTTATGTTTAAAGTGTTGTCTAACTTAATTTACTGGTTTATTTTACTTTGAGACAGGTAGTCTTTGATGAACCAAGAGAGAGGATAGCTACTTCCCTAATTGCACAAGCATGTACCAATCAAGTGTGCTTTCAGCCCAGCTGAAATCTGTAATTAGACAATGATTTGAATGTCCTTAGAAGGTTATGTATTACATCGGAGAGCACTTCATGCCATGTTAACATTCCCGTTTCCATAATTTGTATTCAAGAGAGCTGTGTGTTCAGATTTATGTATGATATTATTGGAGTAAGCTTAAGAAGGAAGAAACCACTTTCAAAGTGATTGATGGTATATCTGAAGAGTAGAGATAAGGAAAAGTTTATTCTTATGTAATAACATTGGATACTGAAGTAAAATTTCCTCTTGGACTGCTATTTAGCACTGTTGGATTGCAGCAGTAAATGAATTTGGCCAACTGTTTACCCTTTCACTTAGGCATCAATTTTTTAGAGAAAAGACCCATACAGAAATCCTCTTCCTGGTGCCAGCTCTCTATAACTGAAGCTTTGGCAGGACAATGGATAAACTAGACGGTCAAAATAGTGGCTAATGGAGGCTGGGAATGTGTGGGGAATGGGATCTCCATTCATGGATAGGAGTAATGAAGATGCATTAAGTCATAACAGGCAATTCATTCAACAATTATTTATGCCCTGCTGTGTGCTAGGCAGCATTCCTGCCCATGTGGCTGTTACCCTCTCATGAGAGAAACAGACCGTGAAAAGTAAGCACATGTCTCAATTGCAAGTTGAAATTAGTGCCCTGAGGAAAATAAACATGGAGCCATTTTGCAGAATCCAAAGTAGAAGAGGTTCATTTAGAAAAGGTGGTCAGAGGAGCCCTTTCTTAGGAGGCAGCATTTATGTGCATGACTAAAGAATTCTAGGAAGCAGCTAGGTGAAGGGGCACGGTGAGGGGGGAGTAATGTGGTGTGTGAGCATTCCAGGCAGGGCGGAGGGATGTTCAAGGCAACAGGGCAGGAAAGACTGAGTGCTCCCCAAAACAGATGGGAGCCATGAGATGAATTTGATGGAGTAGGCCGGGGCCTGATCATTCAGGCCCTTGTAGGTTACGGTAAGAGATTGATGTTGATTGTGCATGCAACAGAAAGTCATCAAAGGTTTTTTTGTTGTTGTTTTTTGTTTTTTAAGAAAGGGAATAACCCAATACAACTTATGTAATGAGAAGATCATTGACTGCCAAGTGGGTAGGAAATTGAGGAGTGGTCCTGAGAAGCAAGTTAGGAAGTAGTGCAGCAGCCCAGGTGAAAGATGTGCCTCTCTGGACTGGGGTGAAAGCATTAGAGATTGGAGGAAGTGGATCTATCTGAGATAGATTTTGGAGGAATACCTGCAAAAACTTGCTTTTCACAGGTTCCTGGCTGGATCAGTTTTGGGGATCATAAATGTTTAAGGGTCAGCTCAGATATTGACAAGTGAATGTTAACTGGGATGCTGGAGATCATGAAAGCAAATCTAAAAAGCTTTGGAAAAAGCTGAGGTGAGGAAGAGATCTGAAACCCTGGACATTAGGAAATTCACTTGTAAAACTTAGTTCTCTTAGAAGGATGTAAACTCCTAAGGTGAAGATTAGATGGGAAAGAGCTTTGCTTTTGGTGCTTCATCTTGCCATTTATTAAACTTTGGGAAATCTTCCTCAAAATCCTCATGTTCAAAAAGAGAAGAAACACTCAGTAGTTCTAGTTAGAGCATCCTGCAGAGAATTGGGACCAAGGGCAAAGAAAATATCTTGTCCAAAGATCTTTTTGCTTTAGTAAGGTTGTAAACACTGTAGCATCTTTTAGTGAGTTTGTGGATGCTTGTAAGGGATCTGAGCAATTCTGAATTTTCCTTCAGTGTGTGCTAAAAATGTTTTTTTATGTCTTAGCAGAGTTTGTAGTAGAACTGTCTTCCATCACAATATACTTCTGAAGTAAAGATATTTACCATTACTCCTTTAAAAATAACATGTAGCTTATGTGTGCTGAAAACAAGTTCCTAGACAAGCTAGAAGATGTTATCCTTAAGGGATAATTCTAAATGCCTTTAGGATACTTCGAAATAATATAGTGGTTACAATCTGCTAGAGAAGGAGGACCAGATCTGTTGGATTTGTATAATATCAAATTAACAAATTCTTAGATTTGTGTAGGCTTCTTCTGGAGCCTGGATCTTTAAGATAATCACAAATGCAAGAAGCCAAAGGCTCCGGGCAGTTCATTCCCCTGTGACGTTCTCCCTGCTGACTCTGACCCCTTGGGGCAGAGGAATTCCACCGCAGTGCACATCCCTCCTCCTGCTCTGCCTCAGGACTCCTCTCCCAGACATCATTCCTTGTCCCATTAGTGGGAGTGAAGCTTTAGAGAGATGGAAAATGTTTCTTCTACACTTAAAAACTGGGAGCCACAGGGTAAGTAATGGGAAATCAGGGACTAGTCACGAGAAATAAGGAGGGCAGAGATTGTCTCTCCCGTGTCTTAGGCACTGGTCTCTACAGCAGGCTTGAAGCTGATGACAGATGTTAGGCCAAGGCATGTTAGTAGTTATTTTATTTGACAAACAGCAATTTGTTCACCTGGTTTTGCCTGCTGAACTCTGGTTAAGGTTTAGAAGCAACTGTGATAAGACATCAGACTCAATTTTAAAAGGAATCATTTGTGAAAGCATGTGCTGAGTGCGTGTGCATCAGGGGAGGTGATGGAGGAGGGGTGCGCCAGGAGTGGGCATCAGTATCGAGACATTTCGAGAATGTATATTTCAATACAGAATACGGAAAGAAAATAGGGTCATAATCAGGTGCCTTTAGAGAGGTTTTTAAAAACAGTCTTAAGAAAAGTAAGTAGAATGGCCACTGTGCACATAAAAAGACACTCTACTCATTTGCCATCAGGGAAGTGCAAATGAAACCCACAGCGAGATACACTTCCTACTGGCTAGGATGGCTGTAATAAAAAAGGCAGACAATAACAAGTTTTGGGGATGATGAGAATGTACGGAACCCTCACGCATCGTTGGTGGGAATGTAAAACACTGCGGCCGCTTTGGAGAACTGCCTGACAGTTTCTCAAAAAGTTAAACATAGTTACCACATGACCCAGCAGTTTCCTTCTAGATATATACCTACAAGAAATGAAAACATTTGTCCACATGATAACCTGTACACAAATGTTCCTGTTAGCATTATTCGTAATATTCACAAAGTTGAAATGTCCATCAGCTGATGATGGATAAATGTGGTATATCTGTATGATGGAATATTATTTAGCAATTAAGAAAATGAAGCACTGATACATGCTGTGACACGGATGGACCTTGAAAATGTTAAGTAAAAGAAGCCAGTCACAAAAGACTACGTACTGTATGATTTGATTTGAGATTTCCAGAATAGGAAAATATATAGGGTCTGAACAAAGATGAGTCTTCGTCAGGGGTTGGGGATATGAGGCGCAGGGGGAGAGGAATGGAGGGTGACTGCTGATGAAGCTTCTTTTGAGGAACAGGAAACGATTCTAAAACTAGATGGTTGTAGATGGTCGCACAACCCTGTTAGTGTACTGAAATAAAACAAAACTGAATTGTTCACTTTAAATGGGTGAATTGTATGGTATGTGAACAATAGCTCAATATGGCTGTTTTTGAAGAAAGAAAGAAAAAGAAAGTAAGTAAAATTCTCGTATTAGAGTTGTAAGCATAAAAGTGAGCACAATTGAGCACAGTGGTCTCTGTTTAGATGGTTCACAGTTGTGACATCCTCTGTGGGTTCCTCTCTTCCTGCTTGGCACACTCCTGCCAGTTCCTCTGTGCTGAGGCAGTTCCATACGTACTCAAGGAAAGCAAATCTTTTAACTCTACTAACATGACCATTAGCTAAATTAAAATTTGGGAAATAAATCTATTGGCAAAACTGTGAAAAAAAAAAAAAAGAAATTCAACAGCTTATTTCAAAATAAAAAAGATCATTGATTTAGGTAATTAGGAGTTGACAATAGCTCGATTCTGCACTGATGAAATGAGCCATTGCTTTCCCTGTGTAAACCCATTCCAGGAAGTCTAAGTCATGTTAAAAAAATACACACATATAATAGATATTATATGTATGCGTATGTGTGCGTATTTTGAAATTATTCATCTGTTGCAAACTTTTTCAAATCTAATCTCCACAGAAGGAATTATATTATGCAAGTTTCCTTGACACAGGAGACCTATAGTTCTCATGGAGAAGAGATAAATACTTAGAAAAAGGAAGAGTTAGATATGAAAATGGTCTAACTACATTAAAACAAAAGAGAAAGGAATAGGTCTATCTTTGCTATGGGCTACAGACTTGCATCTTTTACTTCTGTTGAGTGAACCCTTCACCCTCTCTTCAGAATCCCTGACCCACCTGGTGTCCCCTGCCCCTGCCTTTCTGGTTACTGACACAGGACCACACTCTGCTGGCCTTGTGACCAAGTCACTGCTCGGGGCTTTTGCTTCTGCTTGTCATGCAAAGTTGGGCTTAGAAACTTGAGATGTGGGTAGCTGCCAGGTCATGAGAAGAATTCTGAGCCTATGGAAAGGAGACTTTTGTTTAAGGCAGACAGTAATAGAGACAGACCTTTTATATGGTGCTTACTAGCCAGTGTACACTCAGTGAAGATGAACCGTGCTGAGGCTGAAGAACTGACTGTAGAATTATAATATGGTCTTGATATTGACATTTCTAGTTCATTCAAGTGCCCATAGGTTCAACTACAACCATCGTGGCAAATCAGTATCACGTAGCTTGGGTTCTTTGGCTTATGTGTAAAGCTATTGTACAAAACTTGTTCCTTCTTAAAGGCATATGTAAATCATCATAATTTAAATTATTGCATGTATATAATTTTTTCAGCTTTATTAAGGCATAATTGACAAATAAAAATTATATGTATTTAAGGTGTACAATGTGATGTTTTGATACACATATATATCGTGAAGTGATTATCACAGTCAAGCTAATGTATCCATCAACCTTTTTTTGTGGTGAGAACACTTATCCAGTCTTTTAGCAAATTTCAAGTATACAGTACATATTATTAATTATAGTCACTATGCTGTACATTAAGTCTGCAGACTTGCTCAACTTATAACTCAAAATTTTTTATTTGACCAATACCGTGTGTATTTTATATACTTATTATAATTTCACATTAAAATCAAATTCTAAAATTCTTGGTATTTTAAGACCTATGATTTTGCAGTTTTTAGAGAGTAACAATTTTGCAGAGCCAAATAAATGAAAATAGCACTACACCTGATACAGTTTCTGTAATGATGTAAAACTTTGTTTTACAATTTAAACTTTCTAATTATAACTATAATTTATTAATACATAGATACACTAGAATTTTGTCTGCTCAATCTTTTAAAATATTGTCTTATATGAAGCCTATGAACATTTTTCTTTTATTTCATTCTATTTTGATTTATTTGGCTTTTGTTTCCTGAATATGATCTGTAATGAAACACTTAGGCTCTCCGATACCTTGAATGTCTTTCTAAGTCTGAAAACTTTATTTCGTCAACTTCATCTGTCACTTTATCTCGTTGGTAATACTAAACATTCTCTAAATAATCCATCAGCGTTGTCTCCACTTCTCTCCCACGCGGCCCCGGCCATGTCCCACCGCCAATTGATTACAGAGGCTGCTGCCTTCCTTTGGGACTAGCAGTGGGGCTGGCACCCGAGTGTCACGCTCTGTATCTAGATGAAAGAAAGTGCTCCTGGCCAGCGTGTCTCCACAGCTCATTGATCTCTCTCTGGAGAAAGGCTGGTGTGTCTCCTTGCAGATTCCTTTTTTGAATGATTTAAAACTTGATGCTGAGCTGTATATAAAGTCCTGTTTGGATAGTTGTGCCTTACAGAATGAGGATCATCCCCAAAGCTGCCACTTCTGCCTTTACAAAAAGAGCCCGCAGACCCCTCCTAGAGCAGCTACCCTGCCGCTGCACTGTGTGGAATGAGCTCGTGGTTGTAACCGGCAACGTGACAGCTAAGGCGAAGAGGAGCACGGAGGTGTCCCTGTGCTAGTGCACCGTCAGGAAGCAGGGCTGCCCTATCCCTTGGAACTTCGAGCTTTCCGGCTTTTGGGGAGGAAATTTTAATTTTTAAAAAGCAGTCATTTTGATGAGGGCAAAATTCCAGCTGTACTGGCTGAGTCTGCAGCTGTTTTGCTGTGGGCAGATTAGACCCAGCATCTTTGGGTAAATACCGTCTCTTTTTGGCCTTCACAATGTTCTGCCCCTGGAGTGGTTCAGAGGATGAGCTGGGAGGTGAGCTGGAGTATGCCCTGGAGGAAAAGCCAGCATTAGAGAGGGCAGCCGCCCTGCTCCCTGGGAAGGTCTGATCCCCTGAGTTCCATTAACCCCAAAATAACCTTTGTCTCCACCAAATTAGGAGTCATGGGGCACAGAACTAGTAGAGCAGCAGAGGAAAGTGTACTTGATTTAGTACTCCAGCAGGTAACACCCAGTAAGGAGACAGGAAAGAAGTGCAGTGTTGGGTTTTTCAAAAAATAGAGACTGTCTGTCCTTATACTAATGATTTAATATTTTGCTCTATGCATTTAAGCACTGTTAATATTCCCCTGTTTTATAATATGGGCGGCCAAGGTGGGCTGCATTTACTATCACTTAAAATTAAGGTATATAGCCATTCACACTTTTTCAAAAGAATATATTGAATGCTAATGCTATTTAGGCATTTATTTAGAATTTAAAATGTCGAGAAGTGGAAGTTTACAAGCAAGAATCCCCACGCCTCTAAGTTTTAATTTGTCAGAAAAAAAATGTGTCAGAGATAAGCCTCTAAAATTTGTTGGACGAGGCAAAAGGACAAATGCAGAAGTACTTACTCTTTAATCTTTAAAATATTCCAATTATCATTACATATTTAGATAATGCATATTTTGCAGAAATAAAGCACATCAGAAATAAAAGTGATCTTATGTTTATGAGATGGGATTAGTTTTAAAAATTAACCTCTGGAGTTCAAATTCCTGTGAACATTTTTGGAAAGTTTGATAAAATTCCATTCGGCCACTTTAAAGTTTTCTAAGTGTATGGGGGAGGTAAATAAGATGAAGCATAGTTAGGAAAAAAGTATCTTTCATCAGTTAAGGGAATTTCAGATGCTCCCAGATAACTCAGTAGCTTTCATGTTAAACATCAGACTAGATGTGGATATTAATGCATTCTTAACTTCATGTGCTATTTTTAAGACAGAAGCACTCATAATTCTCTACTGACTTTGTATATGAGTTTATTTCCCACAACCTCTGATTAATTTTCTTAATGTTTTCCTTTTACACAGTCCAAATAAGATAGGTAGTAAGAGCATGTGCTTGTAGTTGAAAAGACCAGGATTTGACATATGTCCCTGATATGTACCTGTGTATCCTTGACAAGGTAATTTCTCTCTCTGGGCCTAAATTTCCCCATCCATACAATGAAGATACACAAAGTACCCAGTTCCTGGATTGAATTTAAAGAACATACCGAGTATAAAGCATTTAGCACACTCTCTTACATATGGAAACTTCTCAGTTAACATTAACTGCTGTCATTATCATTTATATATCAATGTTGTTCTAAAAGCAATAAATGTAGTATCAGAAAGATTTAGCATTAAATAAATTCATAGGAGCCAAACCCCACACAATTCTATTCTATCATCAACCCTTCCTTCAATTTGTATCCTACAGTATGAATTGAAGCACTACCATTTATGGGCTCTTTGACCTTGGGCTATTATTTAATCTTAGTCAACTTTGGTTTTCTAATTTGTACAATTGAGATAACCATCTTTCAAGTACTTGGTATTGAGGCTGTTAGTGATATTAAATGCGAAAGTTCCAACACAGTGAATAGTTATTAAAAGCAAGTTGCATAATGATACTGTTCTCAGAAAAGCTAAGAATAAAATATTCACATCCAAATTCTTAATATAAGTGGTCATTTTTTATTTTCTACCTGATTGTTTAGTGAATTCCCTAACGGGAATAATGCAGTTCACAAACTTTTGGGACAATTAAAATAGATACAGTTTCATTCATAATTTTATAGTCCAGAACTATAATCTATTGTCTACAATTTGGAGACTCAAAAAGCTCTGAAACCAAAAGTGTATTCACAGGTTTGTGGCAAACTTATCCGTCAGTAAAACTTAACTTACATGAGGCTATTTATAGTCTTTCCTCATCCCACTTAGGTGACTGTTCATATGTTTCCTACGGAAATATTAAGGTGTTTGATTATTCAGTGCTATGTCAGGCCCTTTTGATAGTGTTATGTAACATATTCCTGTCTGAAATTGGAAAAGTTCTGAATTCTGTAATCCATGTGGCCCCAGGGGTTTGGGGTAAAGGCTGACAGAATGAATGGATATCTGGCTGACCGAACCATGTACTCCCTGGATCTTCTGCTCTCTCTAGAACGACACAGATAAATCCAGTCCCCTGTTCCACGTAATGAATCTTCTGATATTTAAGGTTAACTATGGAGATGCTACCAGGTTTTCTAGTGCCCTGATGTGATATCTCCAGCTCTCTTCATTGTTTTGGAGTCTCTTTGGACTTTTCTGATTCACTTAGATTCCTGATCAGCCTGGTGATCCTCTGATGTTTCAGCTACGCCCTTGCTGGTACCATGAGTCATGCAACAGGTCACACTTCACAACTTCTCACTGCTTCCCAGCATTGGCAGGCCAAACCCTTCACCCTTCTTGCTCCAGGAGAAATTCTCCATTTGGACTATTTCAAAATCAATGATTACCAAGCTAACGTAGATTCGCTAAGGAATGGATGTCCTGGGACAAATCCTGGGAAGCATGAGGGGAACAGGAAGATTTTCATTTTCCTCTATAACTGTTCCCCAGGTACAGCCTTCCACGTTCTTTAAACCATGAAGGCCACTTCTGCATTCTTCACTCAAAACATATGATTTGTGCACATACTTTACTGAGGCCATTAACATGTATGTATTTATTAACATGTCTGCTGTATGCCAGGCACTGGAGTTGCAATCCCAACCAAATCCCTGCCCTGGTGGAGCTCACATGATAGTAGGGAGGACCGGATCATCGATAAATATATCCCGGGGCTCTGATGAAAAATAGAGCAGGGCAAAGGGAAGACAGTTAGAGGAGGTGGTGTGTTTTATATAAGCCAGCCGGTGTTTCTGAGAAGTGACAGATGAGCATGGACTTGAAGGAAATGAGAATAAACTAGTGGATATCTGGAGGGAGATCATTGCAGATGGAGAGAACAGCACGTGCGAAGCCTGAGGGAGGCGTGTGTCTAGGAAGGAGGCCCACGTGAGTGGAACAGAGGGAGCGGGAGTAGCGAGGTAGAAGGTGAGTTCAGAGAGCAAGCCTTGGGCCAGCTCGTGGAGCCTGGCGGGCCAGGTGTAGGACAGCATCAGGAAGAACCATATGCAACGCTGCTAGTACCAGGGTGAGAAAGATGGGGATTTGGCATTTGGGGGGAATGGGTGACATGCACGAGAGTGGCCTCTGTTGAGTGGTTAAGGGTGAATGCCTGATTAAATGGAAGCAGAGAAAGTGGAGGCAGTGACGATAAGCAGCTCTCTTGAGGAGTTTGTATATATGAAGGGTTGCAGTGAAAAGGATAGCTAGCGAAAGGGGGGATGTGTTAATGTTTTGTTGTTGTTTTTGGTAGTGGGATAAGCAGCATATCTGTAGCTGGACAGAAATAGTCCAGTAGAGGAAAAATTCTGACCCTTGTTCTCTCTTAATATGTTTGTTTCCTTGATCCATTCCTGCCTCGTGTCTCCCACATCTTATTCCTTAATTAAGCCAGTCTTCCTCTTGCATAATTCTAAACTACTATGATATAAATAGCTTTGTTGTACTCGTTTATGAGTTTTACAGGGAGGAAATTGGATAAACTCTCTGTAAACTAATTCCTATGTCTTAATAGCCCTTGAGGTTCCCCCGCAACCTCCCACCAAAAATTATTTCTAAAAAAAATAGGATACAAATGATATATACATATCAACCATGCTATAGAAGTGTCAAAAACCACACTGTAAGTACCGACAGAGCTTAATGTTATATCTCACTAGCTGTAATCAAAAACTTTTCTGAACTGTAGGGAAAGATGAAGAAAATGTTTTAACACAGGTGGAAATAGTAAAAGGGTGTTTGCATAAAAAATGTCAAATGTAGTAAACGGCACTATTCTCCTATAATAAAAGATGAACTTTGCTGTCAAATACAATCTTACAATAGTTTGGGCTGTCATGTACGGCAGAAGTTTTTGTTTTTGTTTTTTAATTTACTGTCGTAAGTTTGTGGAACCAGCGATTGTTGGTTTACCGTTTTATTAAGGAAACCTAAAACATCCTCAATATGTACAGAAAGAACATGTCATTTCTACAGGACTTAAAAGGCACTTCAACTAAGCTACTTTTGTGAATTCTATGAAAATTCAAGTCTAGCATGGAAGTAAAATAGTCTCTGCTATAAGATACATGAAAAATTTTTTTTCTAAATCAGAGATTTAAAAATATTAATGATGAACAATGTGATCAGAAGCTTAAAAATTCTAACATAAATGAACACCAATATTCTTATTTTAAGAAACTGTTCAGCTTATCATTTGAGTATTGAAAAAAGTTCTAAATAGCACATTTCAGATTTCTCAGTTTTTTTCTGATATTATATCAATTCTTTGTGGCAGAATAAGAAAGAAGGATACTCTTGGTTTTACGGCATAGAATTCAGGCTCTTTATTTACAAAATGGAATGTGAACCTTGCTGTTTCCTCCTTTACTCTCTAAAGCACTTGTATTTTCCTTCTTCAGCAGCACAGATCATCACAGTTTCAGGACTTGTCCCAGACACTTGCCACCTCTGACTGCTATTCAGTCGAGACTGATGCGGTTTGAGATGATGAAGTATGCTGACTTCATTTATTCTGTTAAATAGAGCTCTCAGTTTTAACCCTTTACCGGGATAGATTACCCAAAAACAACATAGCATATTTGAAATATTGGTTAGCTTCCCTATCCTGAGAAATGCCCTTACCGAGTTCAAGGTTCATCTCAGTTTACATTGAGCATTTGCATGGGGGAAAAAAAATTGGCTATTGAAAAACTTCTGTAATCCCCTATATTTTTAGATTTGTACCGACTACAGCTCACATTTCTTATTTAGAGAACCATGTCAAAAATCTCCCCTAGAAATTAGAATCAGTAAAACATGCATGCACACGGTAGCAGGTTTGGTTTTTTTTTTTTCTTTTTTTGAGACAGAGTCTAGCTCTGTCACCCTGGCTAGAGTGCAGTGGCATCATCATAGGTCACTGCAACCTCAAACTCCTAGACTCAAGTGATTCTTCTGTCTTAGCCTTCCAAGCAGCGGGGACCACAGGCACACAAGCCATGATGCCCAGCTAATTTTTTCTATTTTTTGTAGAGACAGGGTCTTGCTCTTGCTCAGGCTGGTCTCGGACTCCTGGCCTCAAGCGATCCTCCCACCTCAGCCTCCCAGAGTGCTAGGATTACAGGCATGAGTCACCGTGCCCAGCCATGGCAGTTTTATCTTCTCCAGATAAATGTTACATGCTTTTCTTTTTCAAAAATAAATGCTATAGCCTGTTGTGTTTCCATTACAACTTTTGCTTGAAAAGCAAAATTTGTCTAATGTCCAGTAGAACTTCTCCCCAGTATCTGATAAAACACATATAGCTGTTTTCTAGTTTCTTTTAGAATAAGTCATTCGAACCAACACATCTTATATTTTCAGGATTGTAAAAGATTCAGTCTTTTAGAATCAAAGGATTTTAAATATAAATATAATAAATAATACATATAAGTGAATATGTAAGTAATGTGTATATATAATACATAATATAAATGTATATGTTGATATAAGTAAGAAAGTAGATAAAGTAGAAAGAAGATGATATTGATGATTGCATATTCATTTAACAATGTAAGTGTTGTTTTTTAAATTTGTCCAGACATTATGCTGTGCCCCAGGATAGGGATTCTCAAAATGTGGCTCCTGGACCATCCCATTCCCTGGGGACTTGTTAGGGTTACAGATTCTTGACTCCCACACTAGACCTGCCAATCATGGGTGTAGAAACAAGCAGTCTGTGTTTTAAGAAGCCCTTCAGGTGATTCCTCTGCTCACTCAAGTTTAAGAACCATTGTTCTAGGTCTCAAGTAATAAAAAGGAGAATATAATTCACAACACGAGCTACACTTTTATCTGCATCCCATCCTCCTGTTTGTCTTCCTGCCTTCTTGCATCCCTGTGTTGTCTTCTTTCATCTTTCCCACATATGTGCATCGTAAGAGGCGACATAGCACAGTGGTTAAAGCTTAAGCTTTGGAGACAGATTGTTTGTCTGGATTTGAGCTGCAAGTCTGCCACAAATCCGTGTATGACCCTGAGCAGGTAATTACCATTTTAAGTTTCATTTTCCTTATCTGTAAAAGTTGGGTGTAGGACAGCATCAGGAAGACCCATAGGTAATACTGCTAGTACTAGGGTGAGAAAGATGAGGATTTGGCGTCTTGGGGGAATGGGTGACATGCACAAGAGTAGTCTCTGTTGAGTGGTTAAGGGCATCACTCTACACTATCTACCTTATGAGGTTATTATGAGATTTAAAGGAGCTAATATCTGCAAGCCCTCTTGGCCCAGCGCCCGGCACACTGTAAGGCCTCGGTGCGTGTTGGCTGCTACCGTGATGAGCCAGGCACTGTGCTGGGCATGGGATACACATCTGGAGGGACAAGGCACTGTCTGCCTTCAGGGAACTTACATTATAGTGTCTTTAAGATGCTCATTCTATGGACACTGTCTAAAGGGGAAAGGATATTGAACTCAGGAAATAAATCGGAGGTCATCTATTCCAATCTACTTTCTATTGTAAGAATATAATTTTTACAAGACTAATAGCCAGACATTAAGCCCAGGCTTTGATTCCCTTTTTAGTGCTAGGGTGATATGGGCTCTGAAGTCAACCAGATCTGGATTCTCTCCTTCATTCTTCTCTTATGTGACCTCAAGAACCTCTCTGAGCCCCGGGCTCCTCATCTCTAAAATAGGATGATGACATCTCTCATGTTTGGTCACCAGGTGGCTAAATGAGATGATGCACATGAAGTGCTCACTGTCTCTGGCACACCCCTGGCTCACTGCAAATGTTCATTTTCTTCAAGCGGAAAAAAAAACAAGACCTTCTTTTTGGACATCTCCAATTGCTAGGATAGTTTTCCCTCTTCTCAGATTAAAACAGCATCTGTATAAATTTTATCGGTTGATGATTTTTCAGCCTTCCTCAGTATGATGCTTTAAGGAATATAACTGAATATAAAGACACTCTCTTATCTTCTTTGAACATATCTGCTCATTGTAAATTCACCTAAGCATCCTCTCATGTAGCCATCATTTCTCTATTTGGTTCACAAACATCCCTTGAGAAATTCTTTAAATGCTTCACTGAAATGAAGATATATTACATCCATGTCATTTATCTTTTCCCCTCACCAAGGAGTTGGTGAAGCCAGTTTGACGTGATTTCATGTTGAAGGCTTGCAGCCTCCTAATGGTCAGACATTGAACATAAAATTAGGTCCTCTGTGAGACGGAAGAAAGTAGAATACCCTAAACTATTCCATGACTTTAAATTTTATGTATATTCACTCAAACTAAATTGTTATTTGCAGATGGAATTATAACAGTAAATCAGTAAACTCAAAGGTCAAGTCAAATGAAGTCCTGGGTAGTTTACTCAAAATGGGATTTGAACATCCAGACATGGCTGAAGAGTTCACCGGAAGAAGGAGGCCAAAAAACAAGAGATTGAGATCTAAGCCCAAGTTATTTGCCAAAATGTAGCCCTGTGTTTTTGTTTTTGTTTTTTTCAGTTGTTGCACAATTTCCCTGTGTATCATCATTCATTTATTGAGTCAGCTATTTTTTAAACATCTGGTAAATACCTTAAATACCAGTATGATTTTCAATATCATGCCCTGGGAATATAAAGATGGCTATACATGATCCCTCAGCTCAAGGAATATGTTATTCAGCAAGACAAAAAGACAAGAGTTGTAAGTCCTCTTCAAAATAAAACTCCGAACAAAATTATGTGAAAGCACAGAGGATTGTATAAAGAAGACTGCCTGGAAGGTCAGATACTTTTCCTATAGGAAGCTAATTTTGACTTAACTTGAAGGACCCCATAGGGGAGAGCACAGGAAAAGCGAAAGAGAATGAGCAGTCCCAAGGGAACCGATTTAGCAAAGATATCCCACGGGAGTGGGGATGGTTCTGTGTTCTTGGGGGCCTAGGGACCATTGTGGAGAATTAGGGGAAATTAGGTTAGCTGGAGCCAGACTGTAAATGGTCTTGCATTCCTCGCTGAGGAACTTAAATCATTTTTTTTCTTGGCAAATTAATAAGTGGCTGCGATGATTCCCATGTTTGTGAAGGATGGATAGGACTTTTACACATGGAGGCCAGTCTGCAGGGTATGGCAGTGGTTCAGGTGACATGAGGGGGCTTGAAAAACAATAAGGGACAGTGGAATTAGGTTGGGACAGATTTTAAAATCATTACTGAGGAATAATTAACAGAACTTGTTAACTCTTTGCATATGCATGGAGGGACGGTGAAGACGGAGAGGAGGGATTCAGAGGTTTATCAGGGAACTGGACGAATGGTTTGAATGGTTATGCCCTTAACCAAGGCCCAGGCGGTGAGAGGGAGAAGCCATCCCCCTCCAATCCACAAGGACTTGGAGCTTGAGGGCAAGGTCGAAGCTAGAGGTACGAATCTAAAGGTCTTGGAGTGGAAATGATAGTTGGAATTTACAAAGTGGAGATTCCCACTGATACCGTAGAGTCAGGATTAGAGTGTTGGGGGAGGAAAAAAAAAAAAGCATTTGAGGGGAAGTTTAATAAATACACAGCAAAAGAGATTAAGGAAGCGTGTCCAGAAAGATAGCGGGAAAACTCAGAATTTCCCTGAGGACAGAAGGGTCAGAGATTTAAAGACTTAGGGCCGAGTTAACCATTTCAGAGGCATTAGCATGGTGGAGAGGGGAGACTAGAAAGCTGCTGGTGGATTTGCCAGTTAGGGAAGTGTTGACAGCTTTGTGATTAAACACAGAAGCAGATGTGAATGATGATCTGTGTGTGTATGATTTATTTGTTTTGTTTGTTTTAAAACGAGGGAAAAACAGCATTCACCCATACTCATTTTTACTTATCTGTAGCCATTCTAAAATTATGGGGGAAAGATCACCATTTCTGAGGTAGCTCACCAAGAATCATAATGTTCTGCATCTGATAGAATCTTAGACAGCCATCAAAGAGATGGGGGCTACAGGGAATTAATTTGATTGGTTGAATATATTTTCTTATGAATAAATGATCCTCTTATCTCTTTCACCCCATATACCCCCCAAAAATTCTTTCATGAAACAATAATATGCATAATATCTGCATCTTAACTTAATGTTCATGGGAGGAATACCCTTGTGGTTTCTGGAACATAAGCATGGAACACGCCTATCTAATTATCAAAGAATCCTAGATTTTGGACTACGAATATTCCTCAAAATTCAGCTCCTGTTGTCGATACACGTGGCAGACTTGCTTTGTGTATCGCGATGAAGCAAGAGGAATAGTACCTGTGTGTGAGGCATCTGTGCTGGTCCCAGAGCCCCAAGGAGCTGGGGCCCCGCCCCTCTGGACTGCTGGGCATAACGTTCTTCTGCATTTAATGTCCATGACTGAGCAGCACGAAGGAATTTTTAAAGCTTGGTTTTCTTTGTGTCGGGAGTTATTTGTGCTCATTGTGACCGCTGTCCATAACCACGTGGCATGCAAATGCAGTGTTTTCTCTGAAAAAGTCAGAGATTCTCAGCGATGAGATTCAGAAATGTGTGCCCGAGGAAAGTTCTTTTTCTTTGAGATAATGATAAGTGACTTTGGGTTGATTTTGTTTCCAGGATATCTCAGAGGTTTTGTGGTTTTGCATGTATTTATTTAAAGTCATTGAGGTTATAAAGGACAGAAGACAGAGCCAGGAATAAACTTTCCCAAATCGCCTTTAATTCCACAAGGCATCTAATACCTGCTCGTGGCTTTACCTGGAGAGAGAGAGACCCACAACTCTTAAGCTGACATCCTAACCAGCCTTTGTCTGGAGTCTCTGTCACCCATGTCTCTCCCTCTCCCTCCCTGGACTGGGTGTGTCTCTTTCTCTTTTTTTTCTTCCTCTTCTGGGTTAAAAAGAAAAAAAAAAAAAACTTAAATTTGTTGGCAGACACGATGGCGTTATGTTTCAGCGCAGAACATTGTGAAATGGTAGTGATGATAATTATGTCTACTCTTAGTTTATCGTTAGAAGACCCATCTCTGCTCTGTCAGGACCTCGGACCTGTGACATGCCAGCTCTGTGCTGCACAATCTCTCATAGCCTGGTAGATTCCAGTGGTGAAATCAGGCTACTCCCAGCAAGCCAAGTTGGAGCCAGCAGGAAATGAATCCGTCTGCCACAGATACTTATTTAGACCAAATTATTAATGTTTAGCGGCAGAAGAGTGGCTCCTTTTCTCATTCGATTGAATGATGAGAGCATATCTGTTTTCTTGATAAGATTGTGGCCAGCTTGGCTTTTGGTCCCAGAGGTAGATGAAGATTATTCTGCCTGCAGACCAGGCTGCAGGGATGTCTGGTTTCTTTTCTCTGTAACTGTGCCAGAGTGTATCTCCCTTATTCATCTCACGAACTGTTTTTAAACGTAATCACACTGAACATTTTGTATATGTTTGCCTGACAATAAATGGGTCTGGGGCTAGGGAGGGAGAGTGTAGAGAAAAATACATCTTTATTAGGAGAGAAATGAGAAACCACTCTCCTTGTTTAGAATAACCTTTAGTGTAAATGAGCCCGATTATAGTAAGGGTGATATTCAAGAAACTTTTCATTTGTTTTGAAAAGCACCAAGATAAAAATGATAATGGGAATTTAAAACTAGTTTTAACAGGTCCTATGCTAAAAAGTATTTTCTATTCTCTCACATCTGTCTTCTCTGATATTGGAAACCTTAAAAATATTCTAATTCTTTTGGACTCAAATTTTCTTCACTTAATGACTCACTTTTATGCTTAATACCCTAAAACCAAATGAAGCTGTTACCACTTAGAATATTTGCATATAAGGAATAAAAATCTATATAAATACATATCTATATAAATGTGTTGAAATTTATTTAGCTTCTCTTTTGGTACATTTATAACTTTATCTTTTAGAAGATAAATTTAGCATAAGAATTTTTTTTAAAGTAAATTCGAACTTAAGCTTTAATACATAGAGATGTTTTATTTTCATCTGGTCATTTTCATCCAAAACCCAGAACACAGTTTCAACTGGGGGATAAACTCAGAGTCATATTCTTCACCAAATGCTTAACTTCTCCTGTGTTTGGGTCTCTGTAGCATCACATACTCTGTCATTACCAATTAATGATGTCACATTTCTTTACCTTGATAAGCTTGAATTTCAGTTTTACATTCATTCTAGCATTACCTTCTATCTGTAAGGACAGCCTGCTGGATGAGCAGATTGGATGGGGCAATATGACTAGGTATACAATATCTCAGAGTCTTAGACTCTTTGAAATTTAGAGCTATGATGTCTTGCCTATCTGTAAGTCAGACTGTAGGCTTCCCTAACCTCCTGAACACAGCTGTAACCCTCAGGTATGTAGGAGTTGGGGTCGGGGGAAGAAGCTCTGTGACAGCTAAAATTACTGCCTCCAAGTCCAGAAACTCTATTCCTTTAGCTAGAACTAAACATGGAATGTTATTGCTCTAGTCTGAGGCACCAGTTAAATTAGCTTAGTTATCTGGTTTTCTCCTCTAAAGAAGATAGAAATTATTAAAAGGAGATAGAGTTTCTGCTCAAGGCAGGCATGCTAACTTTAGAGAGAAGTGATCACAGCCTGCCGTCCTACGAGGAAACAGAAATCGTAAAAAGTACACACAAAACCAACATAGTATCGGGTCAGCATATGGGCAAGCTGTCTTATGTATCTTAAGAGGCCTTAGAAGGGTGGCTCAATAGTGTAGCACATTGCAACAGAGATATGTCCACTGATGAACATGGGCCATCAAGTAAAAGTTAAATTGTTCCCTGTATGTAAGAAAGAGAAAAATTTAATTTGTTTCAAAAAAGAACTTTATTCACAATTGGTTGTACAAAGATCAATCTGTGAAAGAGGCAAGTTTCCATTATTTAGAAATCACACGCTCATTCGTTCATCTCTTTCTGAGCACTGCTAGAAGGAAATTTTGCTTTTGGGTAAAATTTGTTTTGCTCATATTCATCACCTACTCTGTTTGCCAAACCTGATTCCATATGCCTATTGGCTATTTCTCATAATTAAATTCTCCCTTGAAAGATAAAGAATGCCTCATGTTCTTTGATTACTGTTAGTCTTCCATTTAAGAGAGTAAGTATATACCTTTGAAATTTATTTGGCATGGTTTTGTGTCTGAAGTTTCATAGACAATAAAAAAATATTATGGCAAAATACTAACATAAACCTCAAATTTTATAGCTATTATCTACCATTTAGTATCCATGTCTTCCATCTAAAAGATAATGCTACATTTCCTGTTTTCTACTCTCTGCTTTCTGTGCGATTGTTGGTTTTTTCCCCCAAATCATTAAAAGTGATGAATGAAGTTTCTTTTCACTATCATATGACTTGGTTTTGTTCATAGTTTCCTTCTGTTATCTAGATTGCTAATTAGAAGCTGCAACTGTTACAATGAGCCTATCACAGATGTCATCCAAAATTTTTACTTCCTTTTTTAGTTCTCTAATAGAGTAAAATCTTGATTAACAAATGGCCTTGCAATCCCCCTTTGTGTGAATGCAACTACATTTTTTTTTTAAAAAAAATGTGTCTTCATGAATCACACACGAGAGCTATGTCTCTGCACAACATCCATAGACCCCACCAAGATTGAAGGTTAAACTCAAGGACAGGCCAAATTTAGAAGCCTGGGGACTATCTTCAGCCCAGCTCTGGTTTCCTCTCTTAATACATTCTTCTCTCTTCACAGTGATTGCTTTTTCTCTTTACAAATGAGGTGTTGTCCTTTTTAATTCCCTCCTCCATCCCAAACAGAACACATTGGTCGTTTTTATTTGTTTGAAATGTTATCTCCACCATGCCTTTGCACTTGAAGTCTTTGATGCCGAGTTGTGAAACGAACATCTTTTTCTCTACTCAGTTTAAGACATGTTAGGCATCATGGAATGAGGACCGAGGTAGGAGAGAAAGAGGATGGAACACGCACAAGCAGTTACTCAATAGACTTAAAACTACAGCTGACAAAATCTGCCACGACAGCCCAAGCGGAGAGCCCAAGTAGGATAGGCATGAATATCACAGCTGGCTCAGACCTTCTATATACCGACTTCCCCCTCATTATTTTTCTGATTTGTGCCAACTCTGGCAATGTATCTGATCTCCAGGGACACATTCTTTTTTTCCTGCCTGAAGTGTGGAAAAATTTTTTGTTGTCCGAGTTTTGTTGAAATAAAATTGGCATTTGGAAGAAGAAACATTTGCTGGGAAGCTTAGATGGGATGCAACTCACAGAGCACTGAAGGGAGCAAGTTAAAGTGGCTTAGGTTTGTGATCTGGCAGAGCAGAGAGGCCTGAGGAAGCGCTGTTCTCTCTCGGGTCAGGCTGGCGGCCCGGCTGGGGCTTCCAGGAGTGTTGACACCTCAGTTGCAGGCACTGTTTCTCAAAGTGGTGCTCACAGGCCACCTGCAACACATTCTGCTGGGTGCTGCTTCGAGATGCATCCCAGAAGGACTAAATCAGAATATATATGAACAGGCCTGGTAAGCTACAATTTAACGAATTCTCCATTAATCTTCTGCTCCTAAAACTATTCGAGGTTCCTCTCCCCAAATCATTTACATGCATGTACCTGGAAGGGCTTGCAATGACATGACCGACTCACCCTAGTTATACACATGAGAAACTTAGGCATAAACCAGAAAGCCAGTTTGGACTTTTGCCCCGGGTAGTGTGGGCATCCTATGGCAGCAGAAAGGAGAACTGTTCATGGTTCATGAAGCTCGGCGTGGTCTTCTTTGACTCACGCTCAACCTTTACACGTAGTTCTGCATGTCGGAATCCTTTTCTTTCACCCTCAGTCCCTTTTCCCTTTCCAAGGAAATTATGAACAATTAAGATGTATCTGTTTAACAAGGCTCAGCTGTCTACTTGTTCCAGAAAGATTTCAATCCCGGCCCACCAACCCCAGAAACCTGCTGTGGGACAACCTAGGTGGTTGCCCTTAATGTACCATTGTCGTTTACTTGTTTATATGTGCATCTCTCTCCTATTAAACATCGAATTTAATTGTCCTTATAAAATTGAGCTGCACCCAGTGCCTGACCTGGAGTTACTGCTCCATAAATGATTGTCAAATGAAAGGATGAGCTAAAAGATCTCGTGAGGCCTGCTTGATGCATGGTCTCGGTTTCGATCATCTCTGCCTTAAGGAATGACTGGATGTGTTTTTCTGTAAAATTAAATATGTTTATATTATACTTGGCTTTCTGTGATCCTTACAAAAATGTGTTTTGAGAGCAAAATAAATAGGATAGGGACAAAATGAAGATGCTTTGAGGATCTAAATACTTGTGAAGTACATTTTTTAAAATGCCACGAAATGCTTTAAAGAGCTCCAAGTAAATTTAAGAGGGGATCTACTGGATTTTGGCTAAGTGCTGAAAAAAAGTTTCCTTAATTCCCTATCCAAATACTTCAACTTAAATTTACTGGTAGCTATTTCAGAGGAAGATGGGAACTCTGCAGTCCTTGGTTTGTTATAAAGAAAATGTTTTTGTCTTCAAATGTTTAGAGGAAGGATTAAAGGCAATTTATGGCTAGGGTAGAAAGTAATAAAAGTGGTAACAATGGAGTGTCTTCTAAATTGTCCTCATTTTCTGGAATTACTAACAACATCAACCCAGCAGGCATTTTATGTCTGAAAGGAATTACTTTCATTCGTCATGCCTTAATGTAAACTATAGCATCAATCTTGTAGCTGCGATGGTGGGATTGTTTGCTCCATTCTATCATATAAAAAGAGAGGTTGATTCAGTTATATAGATGAATTCTATCGTTAGATATTTTGCCACAGGGCTCAAGAAATATATTTGTAATTTATTTCTTTCAGGAAATTAGGTTGCAAGGTCTACATAAAATGAATTGTATTGAGATCAAGCCATAGCCTTTTGGTTTCTCCAGAAATACTCCATTTTTAATTCCTAAGGAAAAAAAATCTAGAATAATAAAAAATAAATTAACCTAATAGGTTATTTTCCTTCTTGTAGCTCCTTTTTTAATTAATAAAATCCCAGTTTACAGACGTCTTACTATTTGTTTAATTAAAACAATCACGACTGTCTATAGCATTTTGCAATTTATAAAGAACTTTTAAAATACAATTGTATTTGATCTTTGCAACAACTCCGCATAGTAATAATGGTAATAATTTAATACATAATTGAGCCCTTTCACTATTTGAGGGAATACTGAGCTTCAGGGGTATAAGGACATTACCAATGTCGAATAGTAGAGCCAGAACTTAACACAGGACTTGTCTCCAAATAGCATCTTCTTTTAACTATACCTCTGGTAAATTCAGTAATATTTTCCTTGGCATGTATGTTTGTAAAGAAATACAAGAAATGTTAAAATGTCATTACTGCTCACTCTTTCTTTTCTGTTATCAATTAAATAATTGGTTCCCCTGCTTGACAAGCTCATTTTTAGAAACTGCTCAAGTATTCGTTGCAAATGACTTTCATGCATGGGTGTGTATGGTGTAGAAAGTGAATCTGAATTGTAAATAAGCATGTGAATTTTATATGATATTCTGTATTTAATTCTTTTAATGCTTCTAATTCATGTCCTGGTACCAATCCTATTTATGTAATAGAGTCAATCTCAGTACCCTAACCTGAAAATAAGAGGTATTTCTTTACTTTCTTGTATATGAGATTCCTTTTATACAAGATGAAATGTATACATGTTCTGTATCGAAATTCTAGTGCATTTGTGTACTATTCCATTGGATCATCCTTTGATTCCAAGTTAAGAATCTCTGGACGGATTAGTCTAATGTAGCTCCAACAGTCTAGGTTTTTAAATCAAATGTCAAGTAACATTCCTGTGTGTCTGATATTATTTTCTTCAGTAATTCAAATTCTTACTGAGTTGAGGCTTGCTCACTTATTATAAGGTGGATTGCAGTGATCTATGTAGGTTTTTGTTTAAATACATGTGTCTTTTCCCCTCTCAGAGTAAAAGAAGCCGAAGAGGTGTGTAGGCAGAAAAAGGGAAAATCACTTTATAAAATAAAACCAAGACATGACTCTGGAATCGTAAGTATTTAACTTTACTGGTTTTTAACTTGTGATCTTCTTTGACTTTTAAACCCTGTTTCCATAATATATACAAATTCATATAATAATATTTTAATTATGTTCCTCAAGTTGTGTAAATAACAAGCTTCTGACTTGAAGAATCCCCTTTTCTTTATCCCTTTAATCAGACCCAGAATACTCGATATTCAGTATTCAAAACTTAACAATGAAGGTAAATCTGCTAAGGGTGTCCATGTATGTGGATATGTTCGTGTTGGCACGTGGTGGGCAGGAGGCCATCTTTCACTTTCTTTATTATGCACGAATCATGGTACAGGCTGCATTTGAACCCACAGTGACCGTTATAATTGAATTAGCTTCATTGGGATCTAAAACACGACGGGAAATGCCAAGAGCAGCGCCATGCTTTGCACAGGGTGCGTGGACCTGGTTCATATCCACAGATGGCTCCATGGAGCTGGCTCCTTGACAGCTGTCGGACCATAGTCTGAGTTTAACAAGCTCATCTAAGTTTCCTTGGGGCCCATTTCTCCCTTAAAATAAAATGCCAAGTTGCGCACCCTGGGAGGGAAGGACTTGGTTAAAATGACAAGTTTTCCCTTTTGATACTGAAGATGTTTTGTTTACCGTTTTGAGGGATTATCGCACAATGCCACGCTGTAAGTAAATGGTGCTGTTTTAAATGAAAAGCCAAGTTAGGCGTTAAAATAGGAGCACTTTAAATTGGATTAGTCTAACATAGTCTGAATGGAAAAGACATTAAAATAACCCAATTTGGGATACGATTAAATAGCCCTATTTACAAAATATGAGGAATTATGTCTTCATTTAAAAGCTATTTTCCCTTTGGTTTCTCTGTATCAAAATGAATCTTATCTTGTGACAAGGACTATATTATGGTTCAGTGTATTTTCTGCTCTTCTCTGATAAAAGTTCAACTCTAAAATTGTATTGAATGGGGAGGAATAATTATTTATTGGTTAGCTTCATTACCATGTTGTTAGAAGGACAGAAGAGCATTAATCATGAAATGAAGCAGCCAGTTCAGTTTTCATATTTATGTATTTGTAGGATTGAGGATGAGAAAGGGTGAGTTGGTACTCTTTCATGTAATTTTAAAAACTTTTTTTATTCTCAGAAATACGTGGTGATTTGTCTTGATGAAAATTATAAAAGATAAAGATCCCACTTACAATTTTTTCCTCTCTGGGTTGGCGGATCTTTAACCTATTCTCAGAAAATTTGATTCAAATTGAAAGGTCTTCTTTGGGGCACTCTAAAGTTCTTCTCTCTAACTCTAACTCTTATCTGGTGTATTTCTTTTCAGAAAGCAAAGATAAGCATGAAAACCTGAACAATGAAAAGCAGAGTGAAAATGAGTCATCGCAACGACTTTCACACAATTCAGCTGACCTGAGGGTGGGAAGAAAACCGCAACAATTCCGATCATTTTTCTTCGTGACCTCTTGTGTAATCTTCGTGTTTTCTAGACAGTTCACTAATTGTTGAATTTTACTGTATATTCGTATAAAAATACAACAGCACTAGACCAGTGGAGAATTTGACACCTTTTCTTTTTGTAAAAGTTTATGGTATTATGGCGATAGACCAAAACAGCATGTATAAGAGGCAGTATCTGCACTAATTCTGAACATGCTAAACATTAACCTAAAATTTACTTTTGTGAGAATATTCCTTGTCACGACAAAGACACTTTCCTTTCTACTGACAACCAGTACTCCACATCACTGCATTTAGATACATGGCTAAAATGTTACTTCTAGTGAATTGTTTCAATTTCACATCTACATATAAATTTTCTATTTTAAAATTTAAGTACCGTTTATATATCATAATCAGTGCTTTCCCAACTCTTGGGTTGCTCTCCATAACTATATATTTGTGAAAGAAGATTATCATTTTCACAAGTCGGGTAATGAATAGAAAGAAAATACAACAAAAGAAAAACTCTTTCCTATAAATTATTTAATATAGGCAGAAATCAGAGTTTTAAGTGCAAAGAAACAGTAGCGGTTTTTCCCTGGTGTTGTTTTATAGTCTTCCTACCCCCTTCAGTGCTTCCAGTGTGTATATTACCATTCTTCAACAAAATAATAGGGCATTTAACAAAGATCGCTATGTGCAATACTGTTTTTAGTGTTTCTATTTCAATTTTTTTAGGATGTTAATTTTTATGAAAATAAAATGAGTTAATAATAAAACAATAGTTAATAATAAAAAGAGTTCTGTGTCTGTTATGTGAATATTGCATAAGGATACTTGTAAAACACAGCCATCGTGTTTAGCATGGGGTCAGGGCTGAGGGAAGGAGAGAAAATAAGTTAGTCTTCATATTCACATGCACAAAAAAACATGCATATGGTTTCAGGAATTCAAGAGCTTAAAGCCCATCAATGATACCTCAGTAAAAAAATCCTGATAAAAATACTTCTTCATGTCTTGAACTAGGATCTCTATCCTAAGCTCCAGAAGACTTTCTGGTCATTTCCAATTGGATGTCTCACCATATCTTAAAATTCATCATGTGTAAATTCAAACCCAGCTTGTCATCTTGCCCCTCCATGCCTGCTCATTCTTCTGTGTTACCTGTCTCAGTAAACAAAGCCACCACCCATTCAGAAACCTGAGCTCCTTCTTGACACCTCACTCATCTCCCAGTGGATGGGATGTGTCCATTTTGGTCTGTCTCTTCCATTAAAGTCCTTATTTAGAACCCTTGTGAATTACTTTAATAGCCTACTAATTGCTTTCATCTTCCAAGATTTGTACTGCAACAAATTTTTTTTTT